>PVKU01006920.1:0-95559 GCA_004027475.1 Anoura caudifer
CCCCTCCCACCCACATTCCCCCCTTTAGTTCATGACCATGTGTCATAAGTTCTTTAGCTTCTACTTTTCCCACACTATTCTTGCCCTCCCCCTGTCTATTTTCTACCCACTGTCTGTGCTATTTATTCTCTGTACCTTTCTCCCTCTTTCCCCCTCCCACTCCCCTGTTGCTAACCCTCCATGTGATCTCCATTTCTGTGGCTCTGTTCCTGTTCTACTTGTTTGCTTAGTTTGCTTTTGTTTTAGGTGTGGTGGTAAATATCTGTGAGTTTGCTGTTTTTTTACTGTCCTATTTTTTATCTTCTTTTTCTTAGATAAGTCCCTTTAACATTTCATAGAATAAGGGCTTGGTGATGATGAACTCATCACTTGACCTTATCTGAGAAGTGCTTTATCTGTCCTTCCATTCTAAATGACAGCTTTGCTGGACAGAGCAATCTTGGATGGAGGTCCTTGCCTTTCATGACTTGGAATAACTCTTTCTAGCCCCTTCTTGCCTGTAAGGTCTCTTTTGAGAAATCAGCTGACAGTCTGATGGGAACTCCTTTGTAGGCGACTGTGCCCTTATCCCTTGCTGCTTCTAGAATTCTCTCCTTCATTTTAATTTTGGCTAATGTAATTATGATGTGCCTTGGTGTGTTCCTCCTTGGGCCCAACTTCTTTGGGACTCTCTGAGCTTCCTGGACTTCTTGGAAGTCTATTTCCTTTGCCAGATTGGGGAAGTTCTCCTTTATTATTTGCTCAAATAAGTTTTCCACCTGTTGCTCTTCTTCTTCCCCTTCTGGTAACCCTATAATTCAGATGTTGGGACATTTAAAGATGTCCTGGAGGTTCCTAAGCCTCTCCTCATTTTTTTTTGAATTCTTATTTCTTCATTCTTTCTGTTTGGTTGGTTGTTTCTTTCTTCCTTCTGGTCCACTCCATTGATTTGAGTCCCAGTTTTCCTCCCATCACTATTGGTTCCCTTTGTGTTTTTCTTCATTTCACTTATTGTAGCCTTCATTTGTTCATCTAATTTGCAACCAAAATCAACCAATTCTGTGAGCTCCCTAATCACCAGTGCTTTGAACTGTGCATCTGATAGGTTAGCTAACAGTGCTTTGAGCTGTGCATCTGATAGGTTGGCTATCTTTTGGTCACTTAGATGAATTAGCTCTGGGGCTTTGATCTGTTCTCCCGTTTGAGCCATTTTTGGTTTTTGGTTTTTTGTTTTGTTTATTTGTTTTGTTTTTTGGGGGAGTCTAGCTGTAGCTGTTACATAATGAGGGGCGGAGCCTTAGGTGTTCGCCAGGGCAGGGCACCCCGTCGTTGGGTTGTGATGCTGGATGTGGGGGCGGGGTCCGAGAGGGAACAATGGCGTTTGCTCCACTCTCTCTCGAATTCCAGTCCCTTCCGCCACTTTCCCCAAGCAAATTGGGCCCTTCTGGTGCTGACCTCTGCATGGGTGGGCTGGTGCATGTTCTAGGACCCTGTGGGTCTCCCCAACAAACTCTCCTGTGAGGCTGGGACTCCCTACCGGCACCTCAACCCCCACAAGTGTTTTCAATTGATGCCTCCAGGCTTCACTTCCTGGTGCTGGGGCCCTGTGTCATGCAGTCTGTCTTACTGCCTGTTTTCACCTGGTTTATCTGCGCACGAATATGTGTCCTTGGTCAGCTGCCTTGTGCGCCCCACTTGGTCTGCTCATTGCCTCCTCGAGTTTGGCAACCACCGCCTGTGTGCCTGGGGTGTGCCAACTGCCACCTGCACACCCGGGACCACCAGCCACCACCTTCGCCCTCCAGGTCCCCTCTCCGCCGGCTGCCGACTCCGCCCCTCGTACCAGTCTGGGTGAATTGTTGTCGGACTTCCGTACAATTCAATTTTTTATCTGTTCCAGTTGGGTTTTTTTTTGTTCTATATTTTTGTTGTCCTTAATCTTAGTTGTGAGAGGAGGCACAGAGTGTCCACCTGTGCCTCCATCTTGGCCAGAAGAAAAAAAATTATTGTTATAAAAGCATGTAATATAAAATTTACCATTTGAACCATTTCTAAGTATATGGTTCCATGGTGTTAAACATATTCACGTTGTTTCTGTAACTAATCTCCGAAACTTTTCATCTTGCAAAACTGAAACCCTATACCAATGAAACAATAATTTCCCCTTCAGCCCCTGGAAACCTCCCCCCTTCCCCTTTCTATCACTATGAATTTGACTTGGCACCTTATATAAGTATAATCGTACAGTATTTGTCTTTTTGTGATTAGCTAAGTTTACTTAGCATAATGTCTTCAAGGTTTATCCATGTTGTTACAAAAGCAGGATTTCCTTCTTTTTTTTAAGGCTGAATAATACTCCATTGTATGTATATGCCACATTTTGTTTATCCATTCACCCATTGATGAACACTTGAGTTGCTTCTTCCTTTTGTCTTTTGTGAATAGGGCTGCTTTGAATGTGGGTAAACTACTGCTGAATTTTAAACAAGGATTGCATACTTACATTTCCCAAGCCCCAGGGGCACTGTAGTACTGTCAATAGTCTTCTCATTTCATCTAGAGAGTTTCCAGAGATAAGGGAAGTAGGTCACCAGGGTGCTTAAACTCAGGGGCCCCTAAAGGGATTTCAAAATATCATTTCCAGATGTGTTTTAGGGCTAACATGTATTTCCTTCTGTTTTATTGCTGGCCATTAAAGGAAATAACAGGGAAAGAGAAAAACAAAGTTATGTCTTCCAAAATGTGAAAGGTCTCAGCCGTTGGGACAGTTTTATTGTGAACTTGAATCTCCGTAGACAAGTCTGATTTTTAATTACTTACAGATCCAAACCTTTGTGAAAAACAGGTCTCTCAGAGATTAAAAATATTTGGTCCCACATATTACATCTGTCCCATTTCAAACATGTTACACAAGAGGATATTAATATCTGTGAAAAATGTGTATGTTTAAGTCAAGCTGGACCTTTTTTAAGCGACAAGTTGAGAACTTTTCAAGGAAGTTTTTTTTTTTTTTTTTTTGAAAGACAGTCCTTGTTGAAGTCAGATAAGTCTCCATCTTCTAGATGTTCAATCGCTAATTAAACACAGAGTGTATATTTTTGACCTAGAAGCAGCAGAGTGTTGCCTGAGAACTGAAGCCACTTCTGCACTTCCCGTATTTCCATTTTGTTTGTTTGTTTTTGTGCATTCTGCTACCTTAAGCACTTTTTTTTTCTGAGCAAGCTTTTATAAACCTCATGTTGAGTGCATCTAGAAAATCTTTTAATGAAGAAAGGCTTTCAACCTCTCTGACAATATTTTTTCTATCATATTCACATATAAAAATTTGGGGGAAATATCATGGGAATCCATTCCAAATTCCATGTTCGCTTTCCAATAGGAAAAGCAAATGTACTAAAATAAGAAAATAAATCACTCAGAATCCATGATTACCATTTTCCTGTACCTGTGAAAAACATAGGCGGAGAGGTTCCATGCATAAATCACTGAAGGTGAAACTCCATCTTTAAGGCCTTGACATTATTAGCATTGTCCATAGAAATGTAATGTAACCCACAGATGTCATTTTAGCTTTGCCAGTAGCTCCATTAAAAATAGAAATAGGTGAAATTAATTTTAATGATTTATTTTATGAACCCGATATATCAAAAATTTCATTTCAAGATGTAATTAATATAAAATTGCTAATAAAATATTTTACCAATTTGGTATTAAATATTCAAAAATTTGGTACATGTTACACTTAACAATATATCTCAATTGCACAAACCATATTTCAGCACTCAGTAGTGGTACCCAATGTGGCACAAACAGTATTAGATGACTATTTTCATTTGAACAGTTTTGCCTTTCATAACAGTTTTATATGCATTTATATTTATTGTATTTATATTAAAATTTATGTTTATGTAAGTTATATTTACATGTGCATTTCTAAACATTCTAAACTTATAAAAAGCCCAGTGTGCAGAGGTTGATGAGTATATATCCTACCAAAACTTTTTTTTTAATCAAAAAGCAATTTATCATAATTCCTTTGAAGAGTGAGAGCTTCTGGTTTATTTCATCTGATTTAATTTATAGAAATGTAACTTTCAAAGAACTTTTAAGGAGCTACACAGTACTCTATAAACAGAGAAACACCTGTATATCCTTACAGTAAAGGAATCTAAATGGAATTCAACCCTCAGTCCTCCTGGGTAACAGGGAAGAGGGGAAGGGGAGTCAAGGAGAGGACTAGTGCTTTATCTTTAATCGCATATTTAAATGGAACTTATTTTATTTAGATCAGTGTAGACATTTTGCTAAGTTCAAAATGTACCATGCCTTCCCTTTGATTCTAGGATCTCTCTCTCTCACACACAAACACACACACATTAGGTTAAACTTAAACAACATAAATGTAAACTTCATAATTTTCAGCTGTTTATAGACAGAATGATAAAATGTTAAAATGTTGATCTTGTACATGTATATTTTCTAATGCAGTTTCCTCAATTTTACAGATGAAAAAAGACCAAGAATTACTGCCCAACTTGTAGATTATCACACCCCTTTTCAATACCTTTTTATTTAACACCTAACTCCCAATACTTTAATTTTAATAGAGGTAAAGTTTCCTCCTCCCTGTCTTGTTCTCCTTCTATCACCTACCTTGCTCTTAATCCTAGACCTGACTTTCTTTGGTTGTCACAGTAAATGTCAAGCACAAAGGAGAGTGATCACAGCAACCTGAATGGATTTAGGCTGGAGGATTTTAAGTCTCATAACAACTTATTATTTGTCCGGTCACAATTGGCAAGTTTTGACGTCTTCTAAGGCATCCCAAGTAAGTTCTGGTTTTTCTACTCCTATTTCTCCCAGACACATTCTAGGGACATTAAGGAAGCACAGGCAGTGGGACTTTGTTACAGGGGGAGCAAAAGCAGAGGAAGGGAATTCCCCGAAGAGATAAACAAGGAGGTATAAAGATGTTTGGCACAGTTAAGAAGGACAAAGAGTCCAGTGCTAGTGAACCACTAGATCTATGTCAAGGAGTGGTGACAAAACAGCTCAGGTAGGTGGCAGGGTGGCCAATTTGTGAATGGTGTTGACTGCTGGATTAGCTACGGAGTTTGCTGCAGACAACAGGGAAGCAACCACTGCTCTGTGTGGGTGCATAAACAGGTGTGTGTTTTCTCCAGGGTGGTGACACGTGTAGGCTGTGTTCTAGAAAAACGAATGAGTTTAAAATGTAGCAGGGGGACTTGAAACAGAAAGGCCAGATGAGAAATGGTTTCGGTAGACCATGGGAGAGCTCATTTTGATCTTTTGATTGTAATAATATCTAACATTCATTGATATTTGTATGCATCATCTCATTTATATCTCACCAGAGCCAGGAATGGTCTGTTACTTATTATTCCCATTTTACAGTTAGGAATTCAGAGAAGTTACTTTTCAAGAATGGGTGACTGGGCATATCAGTTATGCCTAAGCATTCTTTCAAAATCATGTATCAGTGAAAAAGTTTTGAGATTCCTTTCCTAACATAGGTATTTTAATTTATACATTTTCATATGCATTACTATTAATCCACACATTAAATATTAATGATGCTTGTTATTTAATTGCAGCCCAGTGAATTTTTTGATGTACCCACTGGTTTGTATTCACCGTACTTTAGAGAGCACTGGTCTATATAATTTAATTTGAATGTCTTTATATATTGCATAGGTGTCAAGTTGACTACAAACCTCACTCTTCTCAGACCTGGCTACCTCACACACTGACATTTACTTTTTGGCCTCTGAAGGCACCTGAGTTGGAGAGTACTATTTCTTACCATTGAGCTAAACCGAACTATTTGTGCATCCTACCTGCAGACAATCCCTGATTTATTTGTTTTTGACTTGTTCTTATAAAAATAGTTTAAATGGTTGTGCTTCAAGCTTTTCCTAGTGATAATTAACCTGACTTATACTACCAGTGAGACAAATAAGGCACAGAGGAGTATAACACACTAGATACATCCAAGTTAGAGCCAGAGCCGGGTAGAGACTCAGGGTTGAAAATCAGATTTCTAAAGCTCAATGTCTTCCTTTCAGACACACAAGCTACCCTGCTGATGGTTTAATATGTAAATTACTTGAGTGTCCAGATAGCATTTTGCCTGATTGTTAATGAAATTGGCTATAGAATTATTTAGTAAATTTTACATGATTATCACAACTATTTAGGGCAGTGGTTTGCAGCTCTGTTCCCATTAGAATCACTTGGGGGAACTTTAAAAAAATCCTGAAGCCCAGGGCCTCACTTGTAAAGGTTCTTTTTTAAATCATTCTAGAATGAGCGATCAGGCATTCACATTTTTGAAACACTACTTAAGTGATTCTAATATGCAGGCAGGGTTCAGATCTCTGATCAAGACCTATCCTGACTTAATGACTGCTTTAGAGCAACTAGGAGACACAGATGACTGTAAATATCAGGCCTAAAATTGTTATGAAATTGTTTTTGAACCATATTATGGAGTAAAAGATAAATAAGATACAGAGATTTTGAGAAATATAATTCAAAGGATCTATTTAATAGATACATATTTAATCTTCTACTTTATCACTAAAGAATATACATTTAGTTTTGAAATGACTATGGAACATATAAAAATTACCGTATGCTAGAATTTTAAAATAATAAAAAATATGTACCACTTAGTAATAAATCCAAGAAGAACTAGGTGGAACCAGCAATGAAGATGACCAAAAAATCTTTTTTTGATGGACATTAAAAAGTGTCTAATAACATGAGCATTTCCTGTTCCTGGATGAAAATACTCAATATTTCTTAAGTTGCCAGTGTGCTCAGTTGAAGAACATAATTCCAATCAAAATATCTTTTTTTTGCTGAAAATTTATCAAATTTATTTTGAAGTTAATATAGAAAAATAGAGACAAATATTCAAGCAAAATTAGATCTAGAAAAGGATTGCTGTTGTTGTAAAGAATTACATAGTTAATTAAAACAGTAGGTACTGTGCAAGAACCAGAGAGGTCCACACATCCGAACACAGAATATAGAAACAAACCTTATGAATAAGAATTTAGTGTATTTAAATGGCACCATTTCAAATCAGGGGAGAAAGGAAGCATATTCAATACCAATTCTTAAGAAGTTGGTTAACAATTTGAAAAAAACTATATTTCTAAATCACATGTTATACCCAAATAAGTTTCAGACATGAAGAGTTAAGTGTAGAAATGGAGCTATTAGACAATTAGAAAAAGCAGTAGTGATGATCTGGTATTAGTAAATATGTAGACATTTCTAAGCACAAAAGAAAAGTAGAAAATAATTTCAGACTATATAAAAAAATCATATACTCAAAACATACCATAAATGAAATTCAGAAACATTAACAAACTATGGAAAAACATTTGCAATCTGATGTCAGAGAGTACATAAAGAATTTTTATGAATTAGTTTTGGGAGATCCCCACACTTTAGTGAGCTTTACTTCCAGGAAATCCACCAGATTCTCCCAGTGAAGGTCCGAGAGTCGTCCTGCTGTGGCTCTGTCAAGAGAGGGGAAGGCTCATCATCGTGACATACACCCAGTGGGTTCTCCGTAGGAAAGAAGTCTCGGGGGAAAGGCCGGAGCTTTATTCCAGCCGGGAGAAGAGATTTCCTCCCGCAATAGGCTCCTCTAGACTTCCTATCTCGCTTGAGGGAGGTTAAAAAAAAAAAGCTATTCTGCTAGAGAAACACTTGTGAAGGTCATGGACCACGTAGAGCCACCCATTGAATGACTGAGATTTAATCACAAGAGTACAGAATACTTCCCCTCCCTCTCACCTGACCGGGACAGCAAGAGGGCTCCCGAACACCAGCAGTGGATTACAGCGGAGAGAGCTGCGAGACACACAGACTCTCTTAGGAGGAGTACTTAGGGAAGTCCAAAGGTAAGAGGGGGCCAACAACAAAAACACAAGAGGAATTCAAAGACTCTGACATCTATGAACCCCAAGAGCTATTAAATACAGCCCAATACCTGGTTAGATAAAAACACCCTAATCCTCATGTACTTCAATTTCTATTGCCCAATATAAAATGTCTGACTTTCAACAAAATATTTTAAGGGATAAAAAGGAAGGGATAATATTTCTTCCTAAAAAGGAAGAAAACACACAGTCTGAAGAGGCAAAGCTAGAATCAGAAGCACATTTAGATGGTACGCAGATGTTTGAATGATCACACGGGAAACTGAAAATAACCAAGACTAAGACATTAAGGGCTCTGCTGGAAAAAGTGGCAGGTAAAAACTAAAAGAAAAATGTAATTAAGTGTGACTTTAGTTAATAATATGTATCAATATGAGTTCATTAGCTTTAACAAATACAATCTACTAATGTAAGATGTTAATAATAAAGGAACAGGGTATCTGAGAGCTCTCAGTACCATCTTCACAGTTTTTCTGGAAATCTAAAATTGTTTTAGATAAAAAGTTTATGTCAAAATGTTGATAGTGGTTTTTCTCCGAGTGGTGGTATAATGGGTAATTAAAAACTTTTCCTTTGTATTTTTGAGTGTTCCAGTGTTTATTATGAACTCACATTACTTCTAAAATCAGAAAAATGTTTTCTAATATTCCAATATATATACTTTATTTAAAAAGAAACTATTTTTATATGATAGGCTTCCAGAGGATAAGACTAATATTCTCCTCCTTTCTCTTTCTTCCCCTGCATTCCACCTCCAGATCATCTTAGCACCCTGCTCAGAGTAGTAGATCAACGTGTGCTTGTTAACTGGTACTAACTGGTTTTATTGACCTAGCTTGTCCCTCTGAAAATTATTAGCATGGTATTATTGTTCAGTTTTAATGAGATCAACTATATGGTCAAAATATGCATGAAGACATGAGTCCATAAAACACGAAAGCACTCAAGATGAAGTCCAACATGGTTAATTGTTGGCTGTTTTAGATCTGATTTCCATTTAAAGAGGGGTGTCTAATTGTTTAAGGGTTTATGTCTATGCCAATCAATTTGGCCAAGTTGAGCTATATGGTGAATTATATCAAACAGCATAAAGAAACACCGCAAATAAAATTACTGTTTCTTCCAGAGCTAACTTTACACTGGCCAAGTTGAGCTATGGTGAATTATGTCAAACATCATAAAGAAACATCCCAAATAAAATTACTGTTTCTTCCAGAGGTAACTTTACACTCTTCAGAGGAGTCAGTTCTATAGTGGCCACTGAGAGGATTGTTTCAGTATAAATTAGTTTTTCAGTGAGAGCATAATTTTCAGATACTTATCCTTGGGGGCCATGTCATTTTGTCCCAGCCCAGTGCTAACTTCCTTGTCAGCTTTCTGAGGACAGAGAGTTTGCACAAAATGCTCCTGGCTGTGTTTCTGTTATGTGAGCAGTCCAAACCAGACTTGAGTCACAGTTGTCTGTATCTGATGAAGATTTAAAGCCAGTGTTGCCCTCACGCCCTTCATCAGTGTCCATAAGAAAGATTGCAGCCAACAGCAGGAGGCCCCAACACAGCTTGGCCACCCAAATTCTGCCAGCGGCCTTCCAGTGGTGAAAACACACTTATGTCTGAGATTTACTTCATACCCAAGAGCATACGTAGTATGGGAAATGCCCTGGGCTTCAGGGTGTGCATTGTGTGTGGATATGTAAAGTAGCTTGTGCCCTTTCTGGCCCAGAAATGACCCTTCTGCACCTCCCCCGCCTTTTTTTTTTGGAGAAATAAAATGCAAACAGAGAAAGCGGGTTTATAGGCTGACTGTCATGAGGCCTGCATAATTGCTCGCACCTGCTTGGGGAAGACATTACATATTCCTTAGGTGTGCTAGAGAACTCCAACTTTGGTCCCACTGCTGCCTTCGCACCCCCAGCTTGGCATTTGAAAATAATCAGTGTTAACTGTTCTAGTATCTTTTTCTTTTTCATGGGGATTTTGGCAAAACTAGAAGTTAATTGAGATGAAACTTCCTCATCTCCAAAGTGAAGAAAGGAAACTGTCCAAAGGTCTCTATCTTTTTAATGTTATATATATTGACATAGTCTGAGAATACAAAGTAATTTGCTTATAATGAAACAGTATCAATAAAGTCAATGCCTGTGCCCAATTCAAATCCCTCCTTACAACAAATCCTTGGTGGTTTTCCGCTTTGTTAGCTCACTGCAACATTCCCGTCTTGGCCTGCCACCCAAATGGTCTCACTTTGAGTGGAATGCCTTTACTGTCAATCTTCTTCCCCATTCAGCTTCGGAATTATCTTGTTAAATTAATCACATCTTCATTTATTTTACAGTGTCTTCATATTTAAATGCTGATTTTATGAACATCTGTTTTGATCACAGTTGTAAACCCATTACTTTTATGAGCTATGCATATTTTAGAGATTTACAGCTGACCTTTGTTGGTAAATTGAATGTTTTTGTTGTCAGTAACATTTCTGTGATTGATGCCATTGTTCCTGACACCCAGATAGCAGTTTCAAATGAGATATGTTTTGGGAAATCTTTTCACTTAAACATTTTAAATCAGACAGATATCACTTTAGATTTGTGTGGCTTTGGGGAAAAAAGAAGTGTGTTAAATCTCACAGCATGAAGTGAAACACACAACCACTCAGTTTTCCTCTCCTTTTGAAATAATTTTAAAATTTCATATTTGCTAAAAGTGATTTTTTTTTTCTTCCTAGTACTTGTCATTTAGTAATACAGTTGGGGAAACTGCACAACTTACAAAATTGCTATGTGACTATTGATTAATCCCTCAATTACAGAAGGACAAATTGTGTATTCAGCTTCTACCCCCTTAGAAAAAAAATATTGTTTTTCAGATTCAGATAGAAGAGCCAAACACCACCTAAGTTTGACCTTCAGTCTCCAGGGAGACGTTTTAAATTCTCTTCTGTGTCAGGGATCTAGCAAAAAATGAGAGAAATTTTGTCTCTCACAGCAAGATGATGAAAGTGGCAGGGTGTTCAAAATATCTCCCGACTTAATGAGTATGTAGGCTGAATCTTGCCTTCATCTGGGAAAAGGTACTTGGAGTTGGAGCACTTTGAAAAGACGGGGTGGAAAAGCCAGACGCATCAGGATGACAAGTTTATTCTCTGATCCATCTTAGAGAAAATGTGCCTCTGTTTGGTTATGATCATTCCCGTTCTGCACACAGTGGCATATTCCTAATTTTGGTGCCAGAAGAATTTGTTTTATTTAAAAAATTATTGACAATTATGGGTCAAATTGTCTAAGTGAATCAGAAGTACCTATCTAAGTACCTCTGATAGACAATGCATTTTCTTGGCTTCTATTTGGGTACTTTGTTAACCCTTACATAATAAGAGTCGTTGATTAGCATATAGTAGGTTGCTAATTGTCAGTTCAAGACCTTACATTATGATATGATGTTATTAAAATCCAAAAGTACAGAGTAGTTATGTAAAAATTGTACAAATTATATATTTAAATTAAAATTTTCCATACCAGTAAAACATTGTTTTTTCACTCTTCACAATCTAAAACATAGATTAATACTATTTTCATCCTTTTGGGAACAAGAAACAGTTGTAAATTATAATTATTAAAACATTTGTTATGCGTTTTTAACCATTTGCATTATCTTATAAGAAAATAAATGAGTGCCTTGCTCTTATCTTTTTATTACACTGATGAAAGTGCTCTCCCTTTTCTCTACTTCCTCATTATAAAAATAATACACACTTATTGTAGATATCTTGGAGGACATAGAAGAGTATCAGAAAGAAATCAAAATTACCTGCCATGCAGTGTAATTACTTCAAACATTAAAAATGTTACCTTTTACACATGGTTTTGTATCTGGATATTATCACTAAACATTATGCCTTTTTATGTTACTGAAAAATTTTACAAAAATGTAAGTTTTGATTCTTGCACATTTTCCATCAGAGGGTTTCAAAATAATAGATTTAACTGTTCACCTAATTTTTCACATTTAGGTCAATTCTGAGTTTTTAAAATATCACAAATATCATTGTACTAAATATTTTTGCCTATAAATATCTTTCCACATAGCTTAATTTTCCCTCAGGATGCATTCCTGAAAGAATTTATAGAGTAATAGGCTAATTCTGCCAAAGGAAATATGCATACTTGAAAGTCTCTAAATTTCCCTGAGAAAAGATGTACTGATTTATAGTCCTATGGCAGAATATGATAACAACATTTTACATGGTTATTTATGGTGGCTCGTGGATCTTTAAAAATCCTCAGAACTTTGAAGGATGAAATATATTTAACTATGGTTTTCATTTGCATTGGGAAAGTCCCTAAGATTTGGCTTTTTTCATTGATTATTACCATTAACATGGTTCTTTTGTAAATTTACTGTTCATTTCTTTGGTTCATATTTTCCATGGCTTGTTTCTTATTGAATTGAAAGAGCTCTTTATAAAGTAAAGATACAACCTATTATATTTATGTGGCAAGCATTTTTTTCCATTTGTTGTTTACCTTTCTACATATAAACTTCTTTTATGTATAAAAGTTAATTTTTATGTCACCAAATCTATTTCTTCTTTTGTTAAGACTTTTGGCACCCAGAGATGATCTAATCATTTTATGATTTTTCTTCTTTTTAAATAAATCTTTAAGTTATCAGGAATTTAGTTGGTGGTATGGAATGAAACGAAGATTTTATTTATTTTTTCCAAACAGTGAACTATTTTCTCCTATTCAGTTTATCCACTACTCTTCCCTCACAATCCCATCTGTACCATATACACAATTTGCACATGTCCCAGAGTCTTTGAGGGGGGCTCTCCTTGTTTTTTCATTAACAATTCTTATTTATTGTTACTGTATTTTAGTAGCCATAAAATCATATTTGTTAGAACAAGTTGAAAACCTTTCCCCCCTTATCCTCAGGGATACTACTCCCAAAGCAGCTAGCATTACAGTATTGTTCAACGTGAAAAGTTTCATGTTCTTTAATAACAAATATCTTTTATTAGTTATAAGATGTGCTCATTTTGAACTTTGCCTATGAAACTGAGATTTGTCCTGTATTCAATGTTAGCATATAGCGGTCATGAAATGGTTATTATTACACTCACTAACTTGGTCACATTGCTGTCACTGCAATAAAGTTTTGCATATTGCTGGTATTATACTCATATATATGAGTTCGTACAATTGAAGACACCCTCACTCTGGGCATTGAAATGAAGTTTTTGCTGTGCAGAAGATGTGAAAGCTAAACAGAGGGTATATTTGTTGTTGGAAGAGTGATTTGAATTTCATACTATCTAGCAAGAGAAACACCTATGAGCTTTATACGACCTCATCAAGGAAGATGCCTCCAAGTAGACGAAACCATTACTAAGATGCAAGAAAAGGATCACCTGTCATATACTAAGTAATGTAAAGACAGGAGAAATTGCCAAGTCTTTTGGAGATACATCAAAGAAATTTCCAAACAATGAGGAACATATGTGAGTCATTCATGAATTGTGCAGAACTATTTGTAAGGCAACACAAGTTAAATGATTAGAAACTTTTCGCTGACTTTGAACAGAAGCCGCTTAGCCACCAGCATCATTCAATGGAGTATAAAAGTGTTGGTATCAAAAGTTGCAAAGTGAGGGTAAGTTACTTGGAAGAAAATATTGGAGGTAATTTAAAAGTGGGGCACTTGTTAAAAAAATTATTAATAATCTTTAAGTCACCAGGATGATATGGTGACAATATTTCTCTCTCAAGAAATCTAACTATAACATTTTTTTTGAGAAGAAAAGTGTGCATTAAAACTTAATTGCCAGCATTGGTACACATAAAATAACAGCACATCTTATGATAAACACATAGTGTCTTTGAATTAAAAAACAGGCGTTGCCCTGATTCTCTTCTTTAGCAACTCAGTGTATACACTGGGTGAGGCCCTCTTTGTCTTATGGAACTCTGTGAGCAGGGTGTGCAGTCCCAGCAGCTCCAGTATCGCTCAAGTTTTTGAAGGACAAAATAGCACCGCAACTTCATGGTGAAAAATCTGTCTAATTAGTAAGCTTGAGAACTGGGAAGTGGTTCTTCCAAATCCAACCCGTATCTGGGTCTCGACTCACAGTTCCTTTTCCTTACAGCAATTTTTTGGACAGCATCAAGTCAGTTGGGGCTAGTTAGAGTGTCCATCTACCCATGATTCCAATCTGTACTTTCTAATAAGGCCTTTAATATCTGAGTTCCCCAAACCACATTTCTTCTGTGAAGCCCCAAAAGATTCAGAGAATTGATGACCTCTACTTTCTTATCCTGAGAAGTGTTTGAATTTGAATATCTATTTTCTTCATTCATGTACTTAATATAGACTCCAAATGCAAATTTTATCCTTGTTGTTCCACCTTTACCAATCTCTCTCATCAGGGCTTCCAACAGCTTTGGCTAACTCTCCCTGTCTCAGGTGGTTGGCGTTTTCTTGTTGCCAGGGACCTCCTCTGCATGACAATCTTCCTGGACTTCCCTGTGATTTCTTTCCATTCCCTTCTGTATTATCTGGTACTTCAGTCACTCTTAAAAAAATATAAAATACCTCTTTCACCTTTTGCCTGTTTCTACCCCACCTTCCTTTGTACTAATTTTGCAATCTCTGAAACATGGTCATTACCCAGAATGCCAAATGCAGGCCAATTGATATTGCTGTGAAAAGCACTATAAAAACCAGAAATGTACAGGTTCTTTGTGATTATTATGGAGAAAATACAAGATATGCAATGCTGCCCAGAGGAAAAGGTGACCAAATGCTCTGGCTCTTACTGTGTAGTGTCACTCCAAGAAAGTATTAAGAAAATAAAAGTTCTACACATAATATATCCAGCATATTTACAACATAATTTAAAATAGCCTTTTCTTTTTTTCTACTGACTTGAGGCATCAGCTTTACCACACACAAAATTCTTTTAATTACTGTATGGTCATATGTTCTGTATTTTATACCTTTGGGGAAATCCTAGACCGTGTATATAAGGCAAAGAATTGCATGAGGGTAGGAGGACTCTTGCTTCTCTGCAGGTTTCATAGTTTAAAAATTTATCCATAACACTTTTGACTACTCTCCCAGTATGATGTGGAGCCCAATTCCTTTCTTCCTGAGTGGGGTCTAGATTTAGTGACTGGTTTCTAACAAATAGAGTATGTACCACTTGTACCATAGTGGTATGGTATCTGACTTCTGAGACTAGGTCATCAAAGGCATTTCATTCTCTGCCTTAATGTCTCTCTTTATCAGTCTCACTGGTGGAAAACCAGCTGCCATTTTGTGAGGATGCTCAAGCAGCCCTGAGAAGAGGTCCACATGGCAAATTGCTCAGCTCTCCTGCCAGGAGCCGCAGAGGAGCTGAGGCCGCTTGCCAGCAGCCATGTGAATGCCCGCCACGAAGGCAGATCTCCCAGCCCCAGCTAAGCCTTCAGATGATTTCAGCCCCTGCTCGCATCCTGTCTGCAACCTGAAAAAAGTTCTGGAGGAACCAGAATAACCAGCTAAGCCTCTCTCAAATTTCTGATCCGCAGACATTGTTTTGACTTGCTAAGATTTGGGGGTAATTTGCAATAGCAAATTAAACAGAAACAGGTGATTGTAGCCAAGGTAGATCATACCTCCAACACATTTGCTGGTGGAAACAGGTGTAGTCCCAGAGAGCAGGTCTCTGGGACGTAGTCACCTAGAGTCTACCTTGATCACACTAGTTTATCCATCCTATTTCCAACATCTCAATCTCCTTCCCTTATTACTTGGTGTTGGGGGCAGCCTCTTGTTTCACAGTCACCACGTGAAAGAGGGAAGATCATCGGTTCTATCCTAAAAGTCAGGCTATAAACAATGTGTTATGTAGAGTCCTGGGCAGCTACTCAGCTACTATCCATGTTGAAAGGCGAAGATGTCAAGGCACAGAGTACATGTGGCTAATCTATGCTGTTACACAGCACTGGCTGAACTATCATAGAATTTTTGGAATTTGTAATTTGAACCATAGCTACTTTCAGCTAAGAATCATATTGATGCATGTGTATTATCAGTGATAATTATTTAAGCACAGGAATAAATGCAGAATAAGAAAGTGGGAGAAAAAAGGAACTAGAAATTATTGAGAACTCACTTTAGTCTATGTATTGGGCTAGAATATAGCCTGATTAATATAACATAAAAATTGGTATACCAGAGAGAAAGATTGATATAGTTACTATAATTGGTCTACCTTTTTCCCCTCACTTTGATGACTGTAGTTTATTTATGCCCTTAATTTGCCATTTAATTGCCTGCACAAAGTTATCGTGGCTATAGAACTTAGTTTAGCTACTTCTTGCCTATACTTTTTATGTCTTTTCTTGGGTTTGCTGATTAATAAATGATCCAATAGCAACAATTCTCATTGGATGTACCCTCCAGCCTCAGTTTTCTTTTACCATATTCTTTGTCTATGTGGAGCTCTCATTTTTATCCCTCATGACCCCTGATTACATTCTGTCCAGAAACAAGTGCATTATTAGCGGATACCATGTGGTTTTATGGGCCCCGATGGAAAATAACACAACTTAAAGAAGGGCATTGTGGTGATTGTAATAAAGAAGAAACACTGGTAGAAACACAAAATAAATGGTTCTTGGGAAAGTTTATTGACTTTAAAATATTCTTATCATACTCAAAATCAGTATTCTGTTTGGTTTTGGAAATGCTACTCATTGCTCAAGTGATTCTAGTTCTTTACCTGAAATTACAGTATTCTGCCAGTAGTCAGACCTGGTTAGGAGTTTGTGATCTAAACAGTCATATTTTAGGCACAGGTAACACTGATATAAATAAGTAATTTTGCCCACTTGATAATTGTTAACTCAAATAAAAATATTAACCATATAATATAAAATTGTTAATGTCAAAAAGCAAGCTCCTAAAAGAAATATAAACACTCAGAGCTGCTCTGAGTTACTATAGAGCCCAACCCTGGTTTATTGCTGAGCTTGACTTGACTGTTTTTTCGACTTAAATTTGTAAAGGTGGATTCAGAGTCTCCTTGGTGTATGTACATGGTCAAGGATTTGGGGCTTTGCAGCCTGTCAAAGGAAAGCTTTGCCTGCATTCTGTAATTCAAAGGCAAAGCCTGAACTTTCCTTTGTAACCTTGCTACTTAACAAACTGTTACTTTAAAAGGAAAGATCACACATGTTACTGGTGATACAGGATAAAAGAAACAAGTTACAAGTGTTTTCAACCTCTCCCTACCCTCAACAAACCATCTTGGAAAGCAAAGAGAGGAAATTTTCGCTGGCTGTGTGAGTTCTTAGGCATACTTTTGCTCAATAGAATCTTGGTAAAGGAGGAACAGGGAACTTGAAAGGAGCCAGAGAGGTTAAAATGAGCCACAGATTAAAGAGGCTGCACCAGAGACAGATCAGGGATGACACAAGCAATGCTGCTCGAGCAGGTTGAGCCAGAGTTTTGGAGAGGTGGACTATGGGGAGGAGTAGGGACCTGGGCAGTGGCCACAGGTGAAAGCCGTTGAAAGGAAAATATTTCCATAGTTTTTCTGGATGCATTCCCCCTTAGGTTTTTTTAAAAAATAAACGGCTGCAGTAAAAATTTACATTGTTTTTCAATTATTTTGAATGCTAGCCTTATGCTTCTTTAACATGAAAGTATGCCCACAAGGGACCATAAAATAGCTAGGCTTTGCATGAAGAATACATTTTTTTAAAACTTTTGTTGTGGAGATGTGTGGGGAAAGGAGAGATTGACTCTAAATTGCTTCCATCGTTAAATATCTTAGACCTATTATGATGCTTCCCTTACCAACAAGCTACAGATTACACACTTCAAATTAGTTTTGTAAAATTGAAACTCAGGAGGTAGCCAGTGAACAACAATTTGCAGGTGTAAGGACAAACCTCACATTTCCAGAGTGGTTCCGTTTGACTCTTCCTTTCTGCCAGGTTCTGTGACCCCTGCTTCACCTCTCTGTCTCCAATAGTCTATAGCCCTAGGGTTTGGGACTTAATGATGTTATTCTGCCTCCTCCCATTGGTGGCATTTCTGGTTACTTTTTGATTCTGATGGCCTTTGGCTTTGGGCTTTGTTACTAGGTTCCAGCTCCCCCTCAAATGATCTGCTCAGCCGTTTTCACTGCCCTGGTTCGATCACTGCATCGTAGGGCCCCTGGAGTACAGCTGCTCTCTCTTTCTAAGCAGGTTTTGAAAGTGATTGTGGTAAAAAGCAACAAACAGATACAAATAATTATTTTTCCTGGCAATGCAATCTGTTAAGATCAACTCTTAGGACATTTTACCTAGAAGTAACAAATAAATAGAACTTTATAGGGTTTATAATAGAGATGCATAGTGTTGGCATTCAATCATTCATTTTTCAAAGTAAAAATATCAGTGAACAAATCACATGGTATATTTTTATAAATTAAGTTAAGAGCTAGTGTTTGTCATTTGTCAGAAGCCACAGGTAACTACTGGCTGAGAACCAAACTTCCCACTGTAATCACATAAATTTGGCACCTGCACGATAAATATGGCCCAGTGAATTAGGCTATGATGAAAAAAATGGGAAAAGTGTTTTATTTTGTTAACAGAGGGTATCTAGTGAACTAAAATAAACACTAACTCCTTAGTAAAAAAGCAATATTAAAAGATAAAGATAAGCTTTATCTTTTAATGAGATAAGATTATCTCATTAGGAGGCAAGTGACATCATGGTTGAAGCTTTCTTAAGAAATTTTCTCCCAAATTTGAGAAGGAATGTACACACCAATCTTTCATAATTGTTTTTATTGAATTTCAAAGTTTGTGAGAAACATAATAATATATGGTTAAGCACTTCATAGAAATAAGCATCAGTGATGTACCTGAGAAACTCTTGTCAGGGTATTTTGTGAGTAGGGTGGGGTGGGGTTGGAGTGGATGATATAAGATATAGTCCTGATATTTTTTGATTTCATATACAGGGAAGATGATTGTTCAAACTTTGCCTCTGACTTTATTATAAATAACTCACCACTTGTTTTTTTTTTTAAATATTTAAGGTAGAGTGATTAAAAAATAATAAATGAGCTTCTGAAGAAAACATATACACATAATTACAAAAATGTTATCAATGGGTGTTAGAACTTGTGTTCACCATTCTCCTGTTCTGTGAAATTGATGGCATTACTTTTTGTTCTCCGTAAAATGTACATTGCTATTATTTTTAGAAAGTCAAAAATATGAATACAGGACTGAAAATTAAAAAAAAACATATGCACATAATTTAATTCCTCAAGGCCACACCCTCCCCTAAATTTCAGTGGAACAAAATTTAATTAAACTTGACTACCTTTCTGTGCAACCTCAGCTCACTACAAGAGTTATCAAGTGGTTCCTGGCTAAAAGATATCTGTAGATAGATTGTGGAAAAGATAGATTGTGTTTGTGTGAGTGTGTGTGAAAGAGGGGGGGAGGCAGGAGGAGAAGAGAGGAGAGGGGAGGAGAGGGGAGGAGAGGGGAGGGGAGGGGAGCAGGGGAGAGGAGAGGAGAGGAGAGAGAATGAAGAACCTTAATAGGAGAGGGAAATGGAGTCAGCTCTCAATTACCTGGGCTAATGGAGTAAAGAAAGAACAAAATGGCATACAATCAGCCAATCAGCCTGAGGGTTTCCTTCTTACACCACAAAAATTTTTTAGTTTCACTGATAGAAAACTCAGAACAGAGGAGAGTAAGACCTAGGAAGCGATCTGGAGAAGTATTTCTAGACTGGTATCAGGTAGGAATCAGATTTCTAATAATTTTCTTCCTTTAGGAGACAAGAAAATACATTGGTTTCCTTCAGCCTTATTTCATGTTACATTTAACACCTCTGCCCATCCCTACCAAGAACAATACAAAGGAAATAGTAGGGCTACTGATATACTTGTTGTAGCTCCTCTAATAACAATATAATTGTCACTAGTGTCAGGATCCTTTATTAAGGTATTTGGAGGAACGTGAGAGGATGTCAGTCAAGCCTAAAAATGTCATTCCAATCATATAATAATCCTGAATAACCCAATGAGAAAGAAGGGGGAAGAGATTACAGAAATCAACAAGGCAGGGGGGTGGGTGCATAAGAAATTCTCTAGTAGATTCTGCTTTTGAAACAAATAGTAGACGAGAGCAGAGAGCCAGATAACCAAAAGAAAAGTACAAGAGGACCCATGAACCTGTACGAAAGGCCTCACAAAGGCTGCAGCTAGAGACAGACAAGAAGTACTTTAACCATTTTACTTGAAGAAAGAAAATGAATCCCTATAGTAGACATTTTATTTGTCTACATAGCATTTATTCTCTTATATCTCCTGCCAATTGTACCCTAATTTTCCTTTGTTGAATTCGCTCCCATACAGGAGGTTTGTGTGGGAATGATCCCATTTTCAGTACCAGAGGTAAGTCTTGAGTCACTTAATCCAACCAATTACCCCCTCCTGCTGAGTACCAAATTTGGTTCAGGGATGGATATCTGACCCCGTTAGGGCCAAGGACAAACTATGAATCCTAGGACATATTCAGGAGCTACTAGACAGTCTCACTTAGCCGAGTTGGTGTGAAGGTGACATGAAGTCTTGAACAGTTTTGACATTTTTTTTGTCCTAGCGGAAGGACCCTTGAAATCAGATGAAAGAACTGATCCAGTGAGTTACTGGTTCATTTTTTTTTTTCTTACAGCCAGAATTACCTCTGGAATTTTAAGTTTTGTGAAACAATAAATGATCTTTATTTTTGAAGACTATTTGGATTTTGCTCTCACTTGCAACAAAATATTCTTAGCTGGCCAGAAAACAGGAATGTGGTATAAGTTAACTGGGTATTACATGTTTTGCATAACCTTTACTTTCTGAGTACTTTAACATTTTAATCCTTACAGCATCTCCAGGAGTAGAAAGTACTTGTATAGCAATAAAGCCCTAACCTGAGAGGAGACGCCCACTTTGGAAATTGACCTTCTGATGCAGAACTCCTTTGGGCTGAATTTTTGCAAGAATGTGTTGGGACTGTTACCAGTTACTTGGATGTAGTGGATAGGAGTGCATTATAAAGTTAGAAGAGTCAAAACAAAAGAAAAGGAAAGGAAAAGAAAAACTGGGTGAAAATGGCAAAGGAATCTACTCTGAGAATTTGAAAGTATCCTCACAGTGATCGGGAGATACCTGGGTGGTAGGATGTCTCCATAGGGTGTTGAAGGATCAGGAAAGCTTGTCTCTCCGAAAAAGAGCTGGCACTGTCTCTTCTGATCTCTGAGGTCTTAGACTGTGTGAAGTCAGCTGTATTTATTCCTTAGCAATGTTACAGGAACTATGCCTCCTGTCTGTTGGCGTCTTTCCGTTAATCACAATATTGTTCTGATTAAACATTCTGCTGTTGAATATTATTAAACCTCACTCTATGGTAGAGAAACTGCATGTCAGAGAGGCTAAGTAACCTGCCAAAGATCATACAATGAGTTAATAGTAGTTCCAGGGCCTGAGATTTTGACTTTCTATCTTCAAAGCCCACGTGTTTTCCAAAACATGACTTTGCTTTTGTCTTCCCTTCAGGGAGAGTAATTTTCAAACTGGGGAAGATAGATAAAGCATTTCAAAGAGGAAATTAAAGTATTGGATAGAGGAGCAGACTGAGGAAGCACCTGGACATGTTGATTTTCAGACTTCCAAGCCCAGTTGAAGTACATATTATGGGAGAAACTTGTAGATGCCTTGACCATGAGAATCTGCAGAATAGAGATGGTAAACACTGTTCTCCAAAGAGGGAAATGGTGGATTCTGAAATTGTAGACCAGTGATTTATAATACCTGGGCCAGATGGCTTCTATGAATTTCAGAGTTAAACATACTTTAGCTGTTATATTATAAATAAGGTCCAACTGGAATTGGTTAAGCAAATGTTTTCTAAAAGAGTTAAATTTTTAGTGGTTAGTATCTGTGCCATGCCATGCCATTTATTAAAAAGAAATTGTATTTCCTTTTAATAAAAGAAGTTAGGATTCTCCAGAATAAGAGGCATTATATGTATATATAATATATAATACATGTGTAATATACATATATACACACATATACATACAGGGTCTGGCAGAGGTAAAGGCCTGCTTGAGTGTGGTTGGTAGGGTAATAATATGGGTGTAATAATTTATAGTTTTAATTTGAACACTTCACCTAAAATGTAATGTGGTGTGCTTGAGTGTGATATTGTTGTGTTACAGAATTACATGCTTATAATTTTGTAATAAAAAGGGAGTGTTACTTGTGCCAGACCCTATATATACATATATTGCCATTTTAGAGGCCAAGAAGTCCCAGGATCTGCCATCAGCCAGCTGGGGAGCCAGGAGAGCTAAGGGTGTGGTTCCAGTCTGAAAACAAGCAGGCTCAAGACCCAGGAAGGGCCGATGTTTTCGTTAAAGGCTGAAGGTAGGCAGGAGGAGTTTCACCTTACTCAGCCTTTTTGTTCTATGTAGACTTTCAACTGATTGGCAAGACTCACCCACAGTAGGGAAGGCAATCTGCTTTACTCATTCCACTGATCCAAATGGTAACTTCATTCAGACATACCCAAAATAATGACTGAGCACATACCTGGGCATCATGCGGCCCAGTCAGGTTGACACATAAAATTAACTGTCAGGAACATTTATCACATTTGAGGATACTACAGTGATGGAAAGAAAAGGTAATATATTAAATAAAATAATCAGTATACAAAGTGATTTGAGAAGATTCTGGGAAAAGATTTCTAAGGAAATGAACCTACAGAATTGTTCTCTCCTAGCATTCAATGAAATAAATGTTAAAAGTAAGAAGAAACTAACATAGAAACCCAAACAAAGGGATAAACAGAACAATAAAAAAATGTCTAAAGCGGTAACTGAACAAAGAATGAGAACCAACTTCATGTTATATAATTTAAGACTTCTAGCCAAGGAAAGAAAGTTTTATTTATTTATTTATTTATTTTTTTTTGGTAGAGCTTCTAGCTCTACCCTTAGAAGTAGAAGTGAGGAAAGAAGGGGAGTTAATAAAATCCCAAGAATTTTTATTAAAACCCTCCAATAAGAGGAGAAGCAGAGTGAGGAATAGGGTGGGAATAGAGTGAAGGAGAGATTTCCCTACAGAAGTCTCCAAACATAAGCACCAGCTCATGTTAATACAATTAACATGTGGTTAATAAAATTGTATAGGTCTCAGGTGTACAGCTCTATGATGTTGTACTGTGTGTTCAGCACCCCAAGTCAAGTCTCTATCACCATTTATCCCTCTTTTACCCGCTTCTACCTGCCCCTCTTCCTTCTGGTAATCACCTACTGTGGCCTGTGTCTTTGAGGGGTTTTGTTTTGTTTTGTTTGTTTTGTTTAATCCCTTCACTTTTTTCACCCGGAGCCACCTCCCACCCCCAGCACCCTTCAGCCTGTTCTCTATCTATGAGTCTGTTTCTATTTTGTGTGTTAGTTTATTTTGTCCTGGTATGTTTTAAAATGGTCACTTTGCCCTCCCCACTGTGCGAAGCCAGAGGGCGTTTTTCTCTGATCTTCACTGTGAGAACCTGGTAGAACTCCTGGCAGTAGCATTCACCTAAGGCCCACGAGGACTGGTCCTCCTGGAGTTTTATCTCTTCTTCCGACAATTTGTCAATGACAATTCAGTTTTCTACCCCAGTGCTGGTTCCCGCGGAAATTTCTGGTCGCTGGGTTTCTGCTCCTGTAGTGATTCTCTGTATCTCCCTGTCTGTCTCTTCAGTTTGGGGGACTGCGATTTGCTCTGTGACTTCCCTTCTCTGACGCCTCTAAGAAGTTTTGTTGGTTGTTCAGTTTTTTACTTGTTGTTAGGATAGAGATGTGATTTCTAAGCTCCTTATGTGCCAAACCAGACTCAGGAAGCCCACAATCTGCTTTTTAAACTGAAGCAACAGCATAGGATTAGTCTTTTGTGGAAAAGACTCATTTATCCAAAGTTCAGAAATTTCTTCAGTTTCTTTACAGATTCTTTGTTTTTCTGCTAAAATAATATTAAATTTAATATATTTTGAATAAAAATATGTTTAATGTTAACTTTTTATGAAACTTTTCTCATCTTCTCTAAAGGAAAAGGTGTATGAATAATGTTTCTATTTCTGGAGGGTGGCATTTTCTGAGATTTCTTTTCTTTTTTTCTAAATGCTTATTTTTAAACATTTTGTGTATATTGATTTTACAAAACAATAAATGCTTCATAGGTTAGATGTGTGGGCTCATAAGACAAAGAGTAACAAGGACAAATGTAAATTTCTACTTCTAGTTGTAAAGAACAATAGAGCTAACTCATAAATGATGCTCTCAAAACCATCTTAAGGTTTCTGTTTCCACGCTCGGTGTCACCTTCTCATCTGCAACTTGTTACCAGCAAAGAAAGCTTGCAAGGCCCTTGACTGGAGCCCTGAAACTTCTGTAAGGTGGGAACCAGTTTATGTCTATCATCCTTTTGTTTTTCAAACTCACAAGGATTATAAGTGGTACTGTAATTGCAAAACTACATTTTTATTTCAAACATCTAGACAAAAATAGAAATAATACCATGAATAGCTATGCATTTGCCACTTATAAAATCTTAGCATTTCACCTTGTTTGCTTTACTTTAAAAAGTTAAATATTATGACTACAACTGGAAGCTCCGTCCCTGATGCCACTTTCCTATCCTGCTCCCAGAATTCAATTACATTCGTTGTGACCCAACTAGTTTTCGGTAGAAATCACATCCAAATAGCATCTTAGTGATATTTTTTTGAAACTTCTAGGGCACACTGAAATTGTTAGACCCTTCTCACTCCTAGTAGAAGTGTTTTGTCTGCTCATCTGACCTGGTTGAGGTTTGTGACATATGGCAGCACCTGTTGTAAACACTGAAAATAGCAGAGAGATTATTCGTTCTTGAGCCCAATCTTGAAAGAGTCCACTGTTGATTTTCATTAAAATTCAAAAATTTCCATTAAGTATTAATAAAATTCATTCCTGTTTTGCAGGGAGCACAAAAACAATGAATTTCATTTGAAGAAGAACAAGAGCTGGAACCTATTTTCAGGTTTTAATTGTCCTATAGGACTACATCTCTCCTACTTTTGTCTGTAGAAATCCCACTCGTAGAAAAAAAATAACAGCAAGTGAAACCATCTGTCTTGCTTAATAATATATGAAAAATAAAACTGGGCAGAAATGACAGGCTTAAGGCACTAGGGCCACAAGTGACCTGAACAAGTGAGACATTTGTCTTCAGTTCAGAAGGGCACTGTCTCAATCCTGCTGATTTACCAATTACTTTTAAACCAAGGGGGTCTGGAAGATTTAGAGAGTCATGCATAGATGATTGGAGCCAATAATCAATCTGCCTTTCCTGGATTAGAATCCCACTGGCACCCATTAAAATTTAAAGTTGAAAGTTCAAGAGAGAACTGAGGAAGATGAAGTAGTCTCTGTGGTCTGAAACATCCTTCGACCAAAGTCCACAGGTGAGCGAAGGAAATCCATCAGAAGGTATAACAAATGGGTGACCGAGGTAGACTGAGAAAGTCAACACCCCAGACATCCAATGATGGAGAAAAAGCACGAGGGACTGACTCTTCCTATAAAAAAAGATCAAGAATCTCTCAGGAGAAAACGCCAAAGTTCTGAGTTACATGGGACTGGCATGCAGATAAATCAGAGAAGGAAGATGAATAATGAGGTCTGTAACTTGTATTCATATGCTGCCTTCCTCTGAGAAGTTCATAGGGCTTTATGGATAACATCTAATTAAACTTTACATCATGTCTGGAAGTGAGAAGTCAAGTGTGATTTCCCTGTTTTACAGATAGGGAACTCTGTCACTCTGGACCCCAGCTCATGCAGTTCACAGCACATTAGAGGGGGGGGGGGGCTTTAAATCTGTCTTCTCCGTAGTCCTGCCTTGCAGAGAACATCAAGAATTTGAACAGTGTCATAGATAATAAATACAGTATGAAAAATCTAAATGAATCATTGTTTCCATTTACTAAATGTTTCTGCTCAAATGGATGGCTTTTCTTTCCATGTGCAAAACACCCTAATTTGAAAAATAACCATGCAATGCATGAAAAGAATTCCCATTTCACAGAGTGGACAATTGAGGCTCAGAGAGTTTGAGGAATCATTCACCTTCACCTATTACATGGCAGAGCCAGGATCTAAACCAGCACTTCTCGACCTTAAAATTCAAGCTGTCTTAATACAGCACAGGATGGAGTTTTGACCCTCTGTACCTTAAATTTGAAGGCATGGTGGATGGGCTGAAATGTATAAGCATCTTTAGAAAACGCTTCATTATCTGGCCCTTGGGTATCTCTCCTGCCACATCTCTGAATAATTTCACTCCAGTGAACCTGGATACCTTTCAGTTCTCCCTTGTACCACAGTGCAGCCTCCATACCCTAATCCTTGAATTTTCTTTTCTATCACTCCACTCACCCTTCTGTCTGATGACCTGCTCATCACTCCCAGATCTCGGTTTAGCTGTCACTTCTTGGGAACATTCATTAACTCCCGAAGATTAAACTGGGGCCCTCCTTGCGTTGCCATCAACCGTTGGACTACCACCATTGCAGCACCTTTCACTTTGTACTTACAACTGCTTTTTACTTTTTCTTTTGTCTGCAACTGAGTGTTTGGCAGTAGTAGGTTTTCAATGAATTCCTATTAAATAAATGAATCCCGAACCCTCAATTATTTATATTATCCACCTTCCTCCAGTCTGTGCCAGAACTTCACCTCCTTTCCTGGGACCAATTAGGGACTTAGTCTAAGAAGTGTGGGGACAGCCTTAGCTCGTCCAAGCTAAAAAAGAGACACTTGGCACCTCCGCAGAGCTACCATGCGCTCATAGGAAGTCTCGGCCATCTGTAAGGTCCCTTGTGCCTGCATTTCTTTGATGCCTGGTTAGATTGCTCACACCCCCACCTCTGGCTCATCCCCACCCTGGACACTAAGTGAGCCTACCCAGTGCCACCCATCTTGGCCGAACAGCTCATGATCAAACTAGTTCTCATTCCTCTTCATTTGTCTTCAGAAATCCACTTATAAGACTCGCTGGGAATCGCACAGCCTGCCTCTCCTGGCACTGCTCTTAACATCCCCTCCCCACCGGACCCACTTGTGGATCTCCGTGTTACCTGGAATGATTTCCATTGACCTCTGACTGTGGTTTTACCCCCTTGTCACCCCCTTCACTCACAGGCTCTTGTGTCTGCCCTAATTTTACTGTTTCTCCTGACTTCCGACCGAAGACTCTCTGTGAAACCTCCATGTTACTAAAGACCCCAGCTGCCGCGAGGCTCTTTCCCTCCCTCTCCCAACACCTCATTTCAGCAGGTTCTGTTCTGTTCTCTATATCCACCAGTAGGGCAGTAATCCAACCTCAACTTAGCCACCAAAGCCGACAGCTTCCTTTGGCTAAACAGCCTGGACAGAATGCATAGCAGACAACCACGGCTCGTTTTACACCATGAGGCCCAGGGCGAAGAGAAATGATGGAACAATGCATTGTAGCCCCTTTGTTGCCTGCCTTGATGATCATTTCAGAACAGCGAAGGCTAGCTAACATTTTCATTGGGAGGAAAAGAAAATCCCCAAGAACTCAGCAGTCGCTGTCTTAATAAAGTATATTTAACAACATGTAGTTTTTACATAACATATTAGCATTATTCATCAGGGAACAAAGGCTACAAAAGTAGTGATGAAAGGAAATGAATATCTTAAAAAGAAACTTTTCCTAACACATAAAGTAAAATCATGAGTGTTAACACATTTTATTGCGTATTTTTTCTAAAATTTAGAAATGGCATTATCCCATTTTAGCAACTATAACATTTAGTAACATTATCCCCTTTCTTTCAATAGTAATTGACTGAGTCCCTACTACCTATGGGGAATATCTTTAACGCTATATAAGTAAGTATCAAGTCCTTAAACAAGTGACTCCCAACATTTATAAAGTTTTCCTCTGCAGAGCAAAATTCTTATTTACATTTTCATATGGCTACAATAACACTGTTTTTTATGTTTTTATGTAACTCATCTAAATATTCTCTCTTGCCCAAGTGACCACATCCTTCATAACCATCTATAACATTCCCTTCCTCCTCCTTCATTACTTACCACACTACTGCAAGACACTAACACATGTCTCAAAGGATTTCTTCTGATGTCAGAAATCATTCTCCCATGGGGTGGGGTGGAGAGGGCAAACAAGTACTCCTTCAGTGTATTGGGAAGGGAACTCCTCAGACAATCCAGAATCAGGTAATAATCACAAGTCCTTAGCAGGAGCAGGTACCATGTTTAAAACTGCTCCATGCAAAATAACAGCATCCCCAAAAGAGGGAGAGTTGAATTTTGTGTTGCAATGTGCAGAAGCGTTCAGAAACAATTCAGAGTTAGACCACCTCTGCACAACTCAGAGAGAGACAGGATGGAATTTCCTCTATATTTGATTTGTTAGAAACCAAATCCAAGGAGATTTTATAGCTGTTGAGTACTCTGAAGACTTTCATTTTGTCCGCTTTATAGCCCTCCTCGCTGAGGTCCTAACACACAGGGGAGACCTACAGAGACAGCTGAGCTCATCCATTCAGTGAGGGCCTGTTGACAGAATGCATCTGGGTGTCAGTTGCCACTTCTGCATGGGGGAGGAGTCCTAATTTCAGAATATTAGGCAGCATGAGGTGATGGGAACGGACTTCAGAGCCAAAAAGACCTGCTACCAAAACTAAGTAACCTTTACCTGTGACTACACTCCTTGTCCTCTTACACAAAACGGGGAGATAGCAATATGCATCTCGTTGATCTCGATGGAGCCTGAATGAAGCAGTACCAGCTTTTTGTTTGACTCTTGCCAGCTGAGCACCTCTTTTTTTGTGTAAAATGGAGCTAATAATAGTACCTACTTGTAGGGGTATCCTGAGTGTTAAGTGAGTTACTATGTGAAAAGTGCTTAGAATAACACCAGGCACCTAATAGGCCCCCATAATAAAATATGCGAAGTCTCTGACTGGAGGTCTGTCACATAGAGGATGTGAACGTATCTCAGCACCATTCCACTCCTCCTCCTCCTCTATTTTAGGTGGTGTTTTTAAAAACTGCATGGTGCTTAGCACATTGCAGACCTTATGGTGGGTCTCCATAGAGCAATCCGATTGATGTAGAAAGAGTCCCAGTTTGGTCCCCAGCACCTGCCCCTCCTGAATCGGCCCATCTGAGTCAGAACTTTCATAAACCCTCAAATTAATCAAGCATCTTATTTTGCTTTGAATTAGTAGCTGTGTGTTTTGCTATTTATGGGATGTTGACAGCAGATTAAACTTTCACATTTGCACTATAAAGATGGTCACCTCCACAGTGGGACCACAGTGAATGTTTAAAAATATCTCCCCAAGTTTTGTCAAAATGGCCCAAGAGCCATCAGCATTGGGTGAACAAGAAAATGCATTAGCTGGAATAGGACAGAGTCAGGGCTCAGAAACATGTGGGCAATTGAGGTGAGCATAGAAAACTTAACCCATCTTGACAAGCCCAGCTCTCTTGGTTTCACCTCATGCATGAAGAGTCTGCTGACTCCTCAGAGGTTTTTACAATTCCTCCACCTACCCATCTTGGAAACAGGCTAGGGAAAGAAAAAGAATGGAAGAAAATGAGGCTACTTGACTCATCCCAAATTGTGCTTGGGTCTCATCACCACCTTCTAGCTCTTCTGTCTGAGTAAACTTTGGATGTCAGAAACTCTGCTTGTGTCGGACTTCAGCAAATGCAATGTTGGTGGCTGTCGGATATTCAACTTTCGGGCTCGACTCATATTTATCAGGCTTTGGTCAGCTTTCAGGCACTGCGTGTTTTCACAGACCTCTCTTGTCATTGCCGTGGTTGTTACTGTCCTTGCTGTTGCTGTGGTATTCACCCTCCCAATAGCGGGAGGTGTGTAGGATGTGAACGACTTCCCCAAGCTGTCACAGCTGCTGTGTGGATACAGGTCCTAGACCTGCCTGACCAGAAAGGCCTTGGTCTTCCCTTTAAAGTGCAGGTGTGGCCATTTCTCGGGTGTGGGGAGTAATCTTGGGGTGGAACCAAGGGTTTGGAGAATGTGGAAGTGGAAAAATTGTTGGGAAGGTTGTAACGCATTGGAATATGACACACAGCAAAGGCTTCATTGAAGTTAGAGAGCATAGTTTCTTGACTTTTTTCAATTCTTCTGCCAAGAGTGGAAGTGGAGAAAATAGTAAATGACTAATGATTTAGAATTTGTATAGATATATGAGGTCAAGATAAAAGTTCACAAGCAAAGAAAATTGGTAATTTTCAAGGAATTGGCTGTACTTTGAGTATGAGAGAATGACGACAGAAGTTAAGGGGCGGTAGTTGGAGAAGCACAGAGGATGTTGAGTGAACTGACTGGATCCCAGGTGTAGCTATCTGTGAGAAACTTTGGTGACACAGATTACAGAATGACTTCAGGAGGATGGCACCCTGAGAGGCCGGAATGTCAGGAGAAATGTCAGTGCAGATACATTGAAATTGCTGAGAATTGTAAGGAGAGAGGAAAAATAGTTAGAAACTCCAGATGTTGGTCCATATTTCTAGCATATATTTCATTATACATTTATCATATATAGTTCTAAGGCATGTATCACATATCATTTTCTTCAAAAAAACCCCAGGAAGCATATAGCTATTTTTTTTATTGGGGCTTTCCACATTGCTGACTATCTAGGCTTATATGGTGATCACAGCGAACATATTTCCATCAAACATTTGTCATGTTCTACACACGGTGAACAAAAGGTGGCATTATTTAGACCACTTTTCTAAACCACTTTAGTGGGTAGACCTAATTTCTTAGTTACCTAATATAACTAAAGAACTAATACTTACTCATCTATCATAAACTAAAGCTGTTTGCTCATATCATACAATTTTTGAGACTTAGGGTTAACGAATATGCTACTTTTGTTTATTCTCCTTACCAGGAACCAAGTGACTTTTGTTTCTTTTATCACAATTAACCTACAAATTTAAAGCTACTCCCTTAAAAAAATGCAAACTTGCATTTGTAGTATGCTCATAATTATTTTTAAAGTGTATGCATAAAGACTGGAAGGAGTTACATGAAAATAATAATAATAAGGGTAAGGATGGTGAGCTGTTATGCTATATTTTCCTTTAATAATTTTTAAATTTTTAAAAATATTTTCAATAATGGCAATGTGTAATTTTTAGAAAAAGAAAAAACAACATTTGTTCATGGTATATGATAAATGGGTAAATAGAATAATACTTCCTCTTTCATTTAAACTCATTATATCTTGCAAAGGACACTCTAAGAATTAAGATATTCTTCAAAGGAGAGGAACTGGAACCTGTTTGGAGCACTTGCTGGGTTAATAAGTGCTCCTTCAGGGAAACACTGTGCATGTGAAGAGTAGCCCATAAATCTTCTGTCACCTGGTGTACAGTGTCTCATTTGGAAACAAATGTTTGAGAGCGACACACCTTCACAGGCAGATGAACTCCCTGAGATATACCTTTCACAACAAAGATGATGCATTATCTCTCCCAGTTTGGTACTGGCTCATATCTGCTGACTTAGTTAGCACTATATCTAAAGCTATGTTACACAGTGTTGTGGGGTGAATTGAATCCGCCTAAAATATATGTTGAAGTCTTAACCCCTGGAACCTGTGAGTTTCACCTTATTATCTCTGTAGATGTAATCAAATTAACATGAGGTCATTAGCATGAGCCCCAATCCAACATGACTGGTGTCATTCTTAAAAATTTATTTTTCAGTTACAGCTGACATACAATATTGTAACAGTTTCAGGTGTAGAACATAGCGATTTGACATTTATATACCTTACAAAGTGATCACCCTGGTGAGTCTAGCACCCACCTGACTGGTGTCTCTATCAGAAGAAGAGAGGAGACTCTGAGACAGATACAGAAGGGGACAATGCCATGTGACGATGGGTGCAGAGATCAAAACCCAGCAGCTGCAAGCCAAAGAGTCCCCAGGACCATTGGCAAGCCACCAGCAGCCAGGAAGAGGCCAGGGATGACCCTCCCCTGTGGTTTCAGAGGCAGCATTGCCTGCACTTTATTGCAGACTTGTAGGCTCTGCAATCGTGAGAAAATAAATGGCTACTGTTTAAGCCAACCAGTCTCTGGTGCTTGGTTATGGCAGTCCTAGAAAATGAGTATACCATGAAATTATAATTACTTATTTAGAGTCTCAAACATTTATTTAATAAATATCATTCTATAGCTCTGCTCAAAACTGGGATGCTTGCAAAGGTATACAAGGAAAAAGTGTTCAAGTGAGCAGGGAGTCTGCCATAGATATTAGTAGTGCTGCCTCGAGCTTCTGTGTAGATTTAAATATTCAAAGTAAAAAAAAAGTTTAATGAAAAACCCAAGGCCAAAGGGCAGTCAACAAAGGAGAAGTACTGAATGAAAGAAAACTTACTAAATTAAAATCAAAGTGATGGGTAAATCACATTGCCAGGCTATGTAGACACAAAAGGTTGAATTTAGTAAAAGGAAACTAAAATGGTCTGGAGAAACACCTCAGGGTCAAAGTGAGGAAGAGTTTTATCACAGGTAGCTGTCATGGTGGCTAAGGACTCAGTTATGACTGGGACTAAGAAAAAAATTCATTTCAGGGTCTGTGTCCATCATCATTTCTTTCAGTGGTAGGTTACAGCCAGGAACACTGCGCTGAGCAGGATTCCAAGGCTGATTTTAGGGCTGGAAGGAAAGAATGCTGAGATTGATTATTAATGTCTGATGTGGATATGGTTTGGGGAAATGAAGATCACAAAGATACAATATGTTTCTGTTAAGAGTTACTTGAGTAGCTAAAGGATCACACAGCACTGCTGATCAGACAAACATATTTCCTAGGTCCTGATAGAACATGGAACCCTTCAAGCCCGGGAACTTTTTTACAACTCTAAATATAGGAGGTAAGAGAAATAGTTAAACATAATTTATTGAGTGGGTAAAGGAAATAAAACAGGGTTGACCTAGTATTTGAGTTTATTTAGATTAGGCTCATTTTTTAAGAATTAAGGGTACTAGACTAATGTAAATTGTTGTTGACATTTGTTGTTTTAATGGCTACGTTGCTTTTTCCCCCTCGGGAACAGCCACGTAGAGTGGAAGGGCTACTACATCCTTCCCGATGTAGTTCATCGTGAATATGGGAAGCCCGATTACTTGGAGCACGACAAGCCTGTGGTTTATCCACCAACATATACTGGATAGCAGTGTGTCCACGTGTTGATTATGATACTGAGGAGGATGGAAAATGATTTCTTGCCTGGGCCTCATAAGTTGAACACGAACATGGAAGACTGGGGTGAGAATGAACTCCAAAATGTCAAAGCTGCCAGAATGAGGAACAAGCTTAGCGATCCCAGTTTGGCATGAGCAGGCGCGTAGCCTTCCATTTGTGGGGGTCCTGCATAGAAACATGTTTGGGCTGAGACCTGTCGGAAGCTCCGTGGTTGTGCTCTTGGGGCGGGGCCCTTCCAACCTGATTCTACTCCACTGTTCTTTCTGTGATTCAAGCTTCAGAGCAGTTTTATCAGAGGGGGATCAAAAAGGCTGTTTGGATAACAAACAGACTTAGCTCAAAGGCCAGGTGTTTGTAGTAACAAATGGAAAAGCTAGTTAGTTACCCAATGTGTGGTGTTTCAACTTTCCCTATTTCAGGAAGTTTATCTCCAGTCCTATCTAGCAATTTTTAGGCAACTCCGAAAGCTCTTGGGCACATTTTGAGAAAGTTTTTGGTAGACAGTATTTCTGTTGAAAGGTAAAGACCCTTTTCTAACATGCTTATCTCTGTGAAAGGCTTACAATTACTGCTCCATTGGTGTGTGACTTGTATTGTGACTGGCTTTGGGCAATGATATGTGTGTGGAAGTGACATGTGACACTTCCGAGCAGTGGCTCTAAGAGTGATCATCGGCTCTGTCACCTCTCTTTTCTCTCTGCTTTGGGACTGGTGTGTTCCAGTTAGGGGCTTCTCCTTCAGCCTTTGTTTCCAGATAAAGAGGTACAGCTGCAACCCGCATGCAAGGTGAGTGAAAAATTAACCTCTGTTGCGGTAAGCTGTTAAACTTTTGGGTTTGTTTTTTACTGTAGCACAACCTGGCAAAAGCTGACTACAGCATCACTCCAGAAGTCATGTGCCAATTAAGGCAGTTGTGGGCTGCCTCCAATGGAAAAAGGCAACATCAGGAACTGAGGTAGAACCAAAGGGTTAGCAGTCAACAAATGGAAGTTACGCCCCAAATTGGTGATTCCAAGGATGAATATACACTGGGATGGTTATCTGAAGGTTGATCTCAAACTAGGAAAGAAGCCTTTGAGGGAAAAATAACGTTAGACATTATCCATAACATGGTTACATGCTACTTAACAATGGGGATACGTTGAGAAAGGCTGTTAGGCGGTTTCATCATTGTGTGAACCTCAGAGTGCACTTACGCAAACCTAGGTGGTACAGCCCACTACACACCCAAGCTGTATGGTATAGCCTATTGCTCCTAGGCTACAAGACTGCAGAGCATGTTATTATACAAAACAGCACGAGATTAAATCAGCACAAGAAAAATGATGCAATCAAGAGACACAGTAAACACAAGGTGTATGAGGCTGCTGCCAGCATAACATGGCACCCTGTTTTACAGCAAGCTTTTTTTATAAGTAGAAAGATTATACTCTAAAATAATAAGTGTAGTATAGTAAATACATAAACCAGTGACATAGTTGTTTATTATCATTATCAAGTATTATGTACTGTGTATAACTGTAGTGCTGTATTTTTATGACTGCCAATGCAGGAGGTCTGGACACCAGCATCACCACAAACATATGAGTAATGCAGTGCACTATGATGCTGAGACATTACGATGTCACTAGGTAAAAGGAGATTTTTAGTTCTAATATAATCTTTTTGGGACCACTCTTATAGATACAGTCTGTCATTGACCAAAACATCCTGATGTGGAAGATGATTGTCTATTAATAAAAGATCAATAAATAAAGGAGTCCATTATTGGAAGGCTATGAATGGGAAGGGGGCCAAGGAAGAAATGCAATAAGAAGGAAAGGTGAGAAGGGAATTGTCACAGTATTTGGACAGTGAGAAAGAAGGCACAGCTCAGTCATAAGGACCAGACATGAACCCAGTCCCTGGGAAAGTGGGAGGCCAAGGTTAGAGACGATCTTGGAGTAAACTGGATCAATAGCACAGCATCGAGGTGCAGACTTTATATTTTTCTCCAGGAAGCTGCTTGGAATCTGGAGTGGGTCAGAAGCTATAGACAGAGTTTAAGTGGTTCTATCTGTGTAGATTATAAGGTGGAATTACATCCACTGGTGTTATGTGATAAGATAAAGGAACTGGCTAATGATTATCTCCATCTTTTAACAGATATAATGAATCACACGGGACTAAAAACTCTTTCTCTGTGTCCCTAACTTCAGACAAACTTCCCAAAGCTCTGGGGATTCTGAGTACACAGTTCAAGATGGAGAGTAGATAGAATTGTTTTTACTTTAGTCTTCCAATCTCTAGAGCCAAATAATGTGGCCTGATGTGCCCCCATCAAATGAATAATCAGAGATTTTTGTAAATATGATTTTTCTTTCTTTGTATTTCTACATAAATGGAGCTTTACTACTGGGCTTGTTTGAACTGAAGTTGCAGTAAACTCTTACACAAGGGATTAATCATGTTCAAAGAAAATGATGTGGCAGGGATTGCTATTTGTCCCAATATCTATCCTCTTCTTCATCTCACTGTAATCAAATTCCTAATTTTTAGCAAGGCACATAGCCACCTAAAACAAAAGATGTGTTTCTCAGGCTTTCTTAGGGCTTGGTATGGGCACATGGCTAAATTCTGGCCAGTGAAGTGCAGGGGGATGGAGGTACACATGACCCTATGAAAGGAGGGACATCTCCCCCCATCTCCACTTACCCTTCCTCACAATTTGCTGGCTGGACTGTGAACAAGGTTATGAGTCACTTTGGACCACACAGTTGAGGGCAACCTCTAGGGAAAGTAAAGGAGTGAGATTGAATAGTTGAACCCATAGCTAATGACATCAATGGTAAATCAATATTTAGCAACTCTCCAGAAGATGGGAGCATGCTGCTGCGTGAGTTAAAAAGTTAAAACTAACTTTGGAAGAGATGGATCCCAAGGGAAGGAGATACACAACGGAGATTCCGTCTTCTCTGCCATTGAGGAGTGAACCGAGGAAGGAGGCTCATGGGTGGAGAGAGCGCATGTGTTAGAAAGAGTAGGTCTTCTTCTATTGACTTCTTTTCTGCTGTGACCACTTCATTCCTGGTCATCATTGCAGAGCCATTATTTGCCCTTGTAGCACACCTAGACTCTGGGCTTCATTATCAAACCTCCCATTTCTTTACATTGACAGGAGCCCTGTGTTCACCCAAGCTTCCCCACCTCTTTGTTAGAAATGCCCCCATCTGCAAGAAAAATTACCTACTCAGCATATACAGCTCTGTCTCCTTCCCTTCTCTTCTCCTAGTTTAACTCCCAATAGCTCATTACCTGTTAACTTCCACAAGGGAGCCACCACTGATTAAGCCTGGACTGCAGCTGTATGTTCCCATAGTAAATGCTACTTCCTCTCTCAGAGCACTTTCCACATTTGAAATGGCTTGACCCTCAAAGGGGCTATTTACTCCATATTCCCTGGACTGGGCTTATCTTGCTCTCCATTGAATTCCTAATACCTAGTGCAGTACTTGCACACTTTTGCACATTAGTTCGATGAATGGTTGGATAAATCAGATGGCTGGTTGTGAAGTAGGTGAGGGCTAATCTCCTTGTAGGTTCTACCTGGTATTCATTGTTCTTATGAAGCATCTTAGCTACCTAGTGCTTGTCCGTGCCCTGCTCTACCCAGGAGTGAGCAGCTGAGAGCAGGCTCTGAGCCAGTCCTCTCTCCTGCCTTCTTACAGACAACATAACCTGTTCCATTCCCTCAGATGCTTGATTTATACTACTATCCCAAGGGTTATAAAAGGCAACTTTGGTGCCACTAAACTAATATGGTAATCATCAAATTGTTTTTCCACTTTTGAATTTTTAATGAATAGCTTGATAGTGAAATAAATGATCTGAAAAAAACCAATACAATTTAAAGATATATTGCTTTTGGTGGCAGTAGTAAGTAGCACTTTCATATTTTTCTTCCATTTACCAAAGATTTCCCAAATGTAATTTTCAATATTTTCATGGTAAGAGGCTATTTTGATTCTTTTCAGAAGGATTAAGAAAGAGAAGGATTAAAATAATGCTAGTCTTTTCCTGGCCTCTTTTCCTGGACAGATTTTCTTGTTGTTGTTGTTGTTTTTTTCCCCCCTAGTGGTGTGCACCACTTCCAAGCTTGTCTCATAAAATCTCCCTTTAGCCCTGGCTAGTGTGGCTCAGTTGATTGGAAGTCATCCTGCAAAGCAAAAGGTCACAGGTTCAATTGCTGGTCAGGGCACATGCCTGGGTTGCAGATTCAGTCCCTGGACAGGGTGTTTATGAGAGGCGTGTTTCTCTTTTGCATGGATGTTTCTCTTTCTTTGCGTCCCTCCTTTCTCCTCTCTTGAAAAAGAAATAGATAAAATCTTAAAAAATCTCCCTTACATGCTCCTCCTCCACACTTTTCCCGTTCCAACTGTCTGGGATGGTAACCCCTCTTCCCAGTCCCCAGAGTGACCTCAGATGCCATATGTTGAACAGGGTAGAGCTGCCATCAATCTGGATCCTTGAATAACACCTGCTCCCATTTCCAGCTCTGAAATAATGGGATAAAATTTTCCCTGGGTCCTGTATTTCTGCAGATCTTTCAAGCAGAGGCACTGATAGCTTTTATTCTAGACTACATATTTTTTAAATTAAGCTTTTATTGAGATGTAACTGTGGATTCACATGCAGTTGTAAAGACATACTACAGAGAGGTCCATGTACCATTTACTCAGTTTTCCCCGATGGTACATGTGATACTGCGGTGCACAACGCAACCAGGATATTGACACTGATGCAACTCTCAGTCTCATCCAGATGCCCCAGTTTTACTTGTACTTGTGTTTGTGTGTGATTGTGTGTGTGTATTTAGTTCTACGCAATTTTACCACATTTGTGGGTTCATATATCTTCCACCAGTCAAGATGCAGAAACAGGTCTATCATCACAAATATTCTTCACGTTGCCTTTATAACCCCATTCACTGTCCTCCCCCCTCACCCTAACACCTAGAATCCTAGACTCCCTACACTTTTGTCATTTACAGATTGACCCACAAAATTCAATCATATAGCATGTAACATTTTTGGATTGACTTTTTTGACTCAGCATAATTTTCTTGAGATTTGTTCAAGCTATTGCTTACATGAAAGTTTGTTCTTTTTTATTGCTGAGCAGTATTCCATGGTATGGTATGGATGGTATATGGATTCCATGGTATGGATGGTGTGGATGGATGGCACTCATCTTTGAGGGGCATGTGAGTTCTTTGCAGTTTGGGCCACTGCAAATAAAGTCACTATGCACATTCATGTATAGGTTTTTGTGTAAACAAATTTTCATGTCTCTGGACTATATGCCTAAGAGTGTAATTACTATGTTGTATGGTAATTGCATATTTAATTTCGTGAAAAATACTCATTTCCAGAGTGGCTATACCACTTTACATTTCTACCAGCACTGTGGGAGTGACGAAGTCTCTTTGAATCACCGTCAGCATTTGGTGGCACCACTATTTTGCATATTAAGCATTTTGATAGGTATGTGCGATATGTCACTATGGTTTTAATTTGCATTTCCCTAATGGCTAATGATGCTGAACATCTTTTCATGCAATTATTTGCCATCTGTATATCCTCTTCAGTTTAATTTCTTACTTTGTGTCTTTTGCTCATGTTCTAATTGGATTGTTTGGGGTTTTTTTTTATACTGTTGATTTTTGACAGTTCTTTATATATTCTGGATACTAGCTCTTTGTTGGGTATATGGTTTGAAAATATTTTCTCCCAGGCCATAGCTTGTCTCATCATTTTTAAAAAAATATTTATGTTTTCACAAAATGTTTCTTAAAATTCTCCTTTAATTGAATGAAAGACTGGCAAATCAGAAGGGGAAGATATTTAAGAACGTTCTGTTTTAAATCAGCCAATTTTAAGACTCATGGCCAAAATAGTATTACTCAAATTGTAGACATTGCATATTTCACTTAGCTAACTTCATTATGTTACTTCCTTATTTGGAAATTTTGAATGAATTCCCATTGTCCTCAGTATAACTGTCCCATCCCTAAACCTAAATGTTGGGTATTTTACAGTATTCATTTGTCAGATTATGGATTTCACTGTCCTCTTGACACACCCTGGGGATTCTGGACATTTTATCTTTTGCTATTTTCATTGCCCTTGCTAAACATAGCATCCTTCCTCCTTTCCACTTGACTATACTTGCTTTGAAAATGAGTCCAATGTCAATGGACAGATGCAGGGTGCAGGCTGGGTGGGGAAGGGAGGAAGAGACTGAAGGGGGTGCCTTGTGAGGAACTCACTTGGCTGATCCAGAAGGGGAGACCTCCCCACTAGAACGTAGGAGGTGGCTTTAGGGGTGAAATGGTTAGCTAAATTCTGGGAGGAAGCATGATTGACAGTGACTCTGGGGCTATGGGAGATTGCCAAGAAACTCCTTGACAAAAGAAAGAAGGGATGAAACTTGCTTTGAGAGAAAAAAGTGATATGCTAAATTTTTCACTGGGTTTTTTTCGCCCTGTATTTCCCTTCCCAGATGCGGAAGCCTTCGCCCAGAATCTGACTGTGGGGTCCTCACTGCCCACTGATCCATGCCTTCCCCTCTATGCCCTAAATCCCTCTGCCTTTCCATCGACTGCTGTCCTGGCACATGGTGCTGGTTCTGAAAGGGTATGGAATGTTCCAAACTCACCTTTGTTTTCAATTCTAGAAGTGAACGGCAATGCTTTTGCTACTCCCAGCTTACTAGGGCTGTTACAACTAACAGGATGGCCTGACTTGACCTCTTGCCAACAAATTTTGAAAAGTGACAACTCCCTTTGTCCTTGGTCTTGTATGTGGACAGCAATGTGTGGCCTATAAATGCATGGACAATGGAGCTACAGATCCAAATCACACTGTAATCCTAAAGTATCCCACAGATGACATCCCATCCCGTCAACAATTAATGCAGGGAATTATTAGTACGCAGATCTGATCCTTGATTCCAATAATTGGGCCATTCTAGCATCCATAACTGGAGCAATCATAGATTTTATGATGCTTTCAGATAAAAATTTCCCTTTTCAATTTTTAACTGCTTATTCATCTCTCCTGCCCTCACCCTTGACTATATACCTTTCTCTTTAAATGGAAACATAAGTCTGCCATTTAATAAAGTCCCAGTAACGATCCTTCTTGAAAGGGCTAATAATTACCCCCCATTTAACATTCCAGTCACATGATAGTGGAGGAGAATAAATCAGTTAAACAGCGAGATACAGCACAGCTAATTTTCATGTAAAACAGAGGTGATTGCTTTTTTTTTTAAAAAAAAACCATTGTGATTTTTTAAGCTGTTGAAGCCTAAACACCCTTGTCTATCAGTTTATGAATTATTAATTTAAAAAAAAAAAGAAAAGAAACGAGGCTTTCTTTTTCTAAATATCATCTGTTAAGCCACCATGGCCTGAAGAGGCTCACACTGATTCCTGATTTACATAGTCCCAGTTGGAAGTTAATGAAGACTGCTGAGCCACCTTTCAACATGCAGATAAACCTCCATGTATTTAAAAGCAGGGAATCTGTGCTTGTTCCTGGCAAATTATTCATCTAAGATCTGAAGTTTCTGACACTGCCTGCGTCAGATAAACTGTCACCCAAATTACAAACTAATTAGTGATTCAAACATTTTCGAGCTGATTGATGACAGAATAATTTACGCTTGTTTCTCAGTTTCCAGCTGGCACAGGCTGCTGACTGGAGCCCTAATTAACGCGAGTACATCAGTCATGTTCTGCCAAGGCAGCACGTACAATTAAAAGGCAGTTTAAATGGAATATCACATTAAAAAGGCTGGGAGATGCAAATGTGAGGAAACAGCGCTTTAGGAAGAAATGACAACAAAAACCCACAAACCAAAACAGAATGAAAAAAAGATTCCTTTTTTAATGGAGAAATAAATTGTACTCTATGTTGAGTATTAAAAAAAACTCTAAGAGGAGGCAGACTGGGCATACTAAATATTTTTGTATTTAAGAAGTTTCATTGAGATGAGTGTTTATTGCTCTTTTCAGTGCAAACAGTTCAGATAATAGCCCTTTACATTTGTCCCTGGGAAAAGGGGCCTCCTCCTGCTCCTCTTCAGCAACGTTTGGGTGGGTGGGATTTCTTGCTGGTCTCATGGATGGTTCCCAGGTTCCTCCACCAAGCCCAGTTCTGTCTTGAAAGCCGAACTCAGCTTGCCTTTTTGTTGATGGCCCTGGTCTCTGTTGATCTCTTTTAGCACTTCGATCTATCCCACACCCTTGACACTTAGGACTACCTAGCATTATCTCTTCTAAATAGACTTTGTTTCATAGAGCGTTTTTTAGGCCACAGCAAAACAGAACAGAAAGTACAAAATTCCCAGATACTCCCTGAGGCCCAATACACTCAGCCTCTCCCACTATCAACACTGTGTACCTGATTGGTACATTTGTTACCAACTGCGGACCTACATGGATACAACATTATCACTCAAGGTCCATAGTTTACGTTAGGTTCGCTTTTGGTGTTGTACATGCTCTATGGGTTTGGACAAATGTAGTGACATGCATCTCCATTGTGGTATCATGCAGAGTAGTGTCACTGTCCTAAAATTCTCTTGTGCTTCTCTCTCCCTTTATTCTTGGCAACCCCTAATTTTTTTTTTTTTACTGTCTCCGTAGTTCTCCCTTTTTCAGAATGTCATACAGTTGGCATCATGTAGTACACAGCCGTTTCAGATTGTTTCCTTTCACCTAGTAATGTACATTTCAAGTTTGCCCCTGTCTTTTCATGGCTTGATAACTCATTTCTTTTTAGCTCTGAGTGCTATTCCACTGTCTGGAAGTACCACAGTTTGTTTTATCCATTCACCTACTGAAGGTGAGTGAACCTCTTGGTTGCTTCCAAGTTTTGGTAATTCTGAATGCTTTAAACATAGGTGTGCAGGTTTTTGTAAGGACATTAAGTTCTCAACTCATTTGCATAAACACCAAGGAACACAGTTGCTGGATCATTTGTTCATTTTTAACATGTTCGTGCAACACTCTGTCTTTGAGGCTTGAGCTACTTGAAGGAAAGGAACACATGTGACATGTCTGTAGATCTCTTTGTATTGTCAACCAAGTGTGGTATGATGTTTTGCAAAGAATAATAATACCAGATTATGTTACAATTTCTAGTGTATAAGCCTTCCTATAGCTTTTATTTTTCCTCATTTTTCTTTATATTTATTGATTGCTTTAATAGTGTAAGATCACTACCTAGTGTTTTCTTATACAATAATACCTGTAACACCCTGTACTGGGGGTACAATTATTGTTTTCTGTTTTTGATTAAGGAAACAGACTCAGAGGTTAAATAAATTGCCCAAGACCACATAACAAGTAGATGAGAGAGCTGGGCCTCTTACCAACTCTCTCCATTGCTTCCCTTTGAGGCTGCAGACTGCTCATGGTGCTTCTAAAATTCTGAGGATCGCAGGGCTAGTGAGTGGCCAGGCTCAGGCTGGAAATCAGATCTTCAGAGCACTTCTAATCCATTTCCTGTTATGGGATTTATACTGAGCAGACAGGGAACGTCGGGACATCTATTCAGTTCTTGCCCTGGCTTTGATTCTAGAAAAGACTCTCTACACTTAAGTAGAAAGTAGAATTTTATTCTACAAATAGTTAGTGAGAATGTATTCTAGGCATGGAACTTGGTTCTCGAGACACTGTTATGGACGAGTCTGAAGGCCTGCTCTGCCAACCTGTTGTCCACTGGGATACACGCACACTGATGCTGTCAGACTTGGGGATTTACACCAGCAGCCCCCTGATTCTCAGGGCTTTTCAGCCTTGGGCTGAATTACACCACTGGCTTTTCCAGTTCTCCAGCTTGCAGGTGGCTGGTTGTGGGATGTCTTGGCCTCTATAACGGCATGGGGCAATTCCTGTAATAAATCAATCTCTTTCTCTCTCTCTCTTTCCCTCCTGTGGGTTCTGTTTCTCTGGAGAACCCTGACTAATACAAACATCCACTGTATAACACAAATAGTGAGCTACGACTGCAATAGCTGTGAAGGGAAGGGTGTGACGATAGGGTAAAACGGGGGAAGCTGCTTAACCTATTTTCAGGAGTTGCATCATGAGAAAGTGGCTTTGCAGCAGAGACTGACAAGGGATGTAGACTGAGGCAGGAGCATACTCCAGGCGCTGGTCCATAGTTTGACTTTTACGCCTGTGTCAGAGGCAACGGAAGGAAACTGCTTGCTCTCGTGAGAGAAGAAGAGGAGATGCCTAATCACGAGTTAGCACACAAAATATGTGGAAGCTGTGACTTTGTGGAATCAATACACCCCTGGGGAGCAAGAAGATAAGCACCAGTTTGAGGCCCGCAGATCATTTCCTTTCCCTAAAAATCCCAAGGCAAGAATGTGTCAGGGGAATTGGCTTTTCTAGCAGGGCCCAGCCCTGAATGGACAGGCACTTCAGTCTCCTGAAAGTCACGTGCTGCATTCTGCCTGGTGTCCTGTGCCTGCAGGAAAGAGAGAACCCACGGCAATTGTATAGGAGAGAACATGTCATGTGTTATCTAAAATGTATACAAAATACAGAAAAGATATACAAATGTAATAAGTAGACATTTACTTATCAACCATGTAAAAAACAGACGCTATGATTTGCCACACTTACGTTGGCTCTTTCTCGATTTAATGAAGTGGGCATGAGATTACAGCTAAGGGACAACACCCATCTGTGCCCGCTCCCTCCCTGCTCAGAGGTAACTATCACCTGAAGTTAACCTGCATTTCTTTAAACTTTTACTTTGTTTTTACCTTAAAACTCTATTTACAATTTTACTATATAAACATGCCTATGAAAATTTATAATTTTGTGCATTTAACAATTTTGAGTAAATAGTATGCTACTACGTATTCCTCTTTGCAATTGCTTCTTAATTCACCATTATGTTTTTAGATGCATCCAAGTAGAAGTGATTAATTCATTTTAACTCTTGCATAATTTTACACATATGAATAATCCCCAGTTCTGTTATCTAGCTCCCTACCGAGGAAGGCTGCTTCCACTCTTCTCTGTCAACAACAGGGCTGCGCAGAACATCGTTGGACAGTCTCCCTATACTCCTGCTCGTATGTCAGGATCCCTCTAAGGTCCATATCTAGAAATGGAATTGCTGGGTTGCAAGTATGCCTGAACGGTGTTGGCCCCAGAGTTCTCAAATGTTTTCCAAAGTGGTAACACAAATTATGTACTTACCAGCACAAAAGGTTCTCCTTTGCCATGTTCTTAGCACTATTTCAGGTTTTTACATTTTAAAACTTTGCCACTCTTTTGGATGTGAAATGGTATCTCATTGTTGCTTTAACTGGCATTTTCTTGATTCTTAGTAAAGCAGAAACCATTTTCATATGTTTATTGGACATTGAGATTTTGTCTTGGGTGAATTGTCTGTGCATATACGTTACCCACATTCTTACTAGTACATTTGTCTTTTTTAAAAAGTATATTTTATTGATTATGCTATCACAGTTGTCCCATTTTTTTCCCCCTTTATCCCCCTTCACCCTGCTATCCCTTCCTACCAGCATCCCCCTGCCTTAGTTCATATCCATGGGTCATACATATAAGTTCTTTGGTTTCTACATTTCCTATACTATTCTTAACCTCCCCCTGTCTATTTTCTACATATCATTTATGCTTCTTATTTCCTGTACCTTTTCCCCCACTCCCCCCCACTGATGATAACCCTCCATGTGATCTCCATTTCTGTGAGTCTGTTCCTGTTCCAGTTGTTTGCTTAGTTCATTTTTGTATTTGTTTTTTAGGTTCAGTTGTTGATAGCTGTGAGTTGTTGTCATTCTATTGTTCATAGTTTTGATCTTCTTCTTTTTCTTAGATAAGTCCCTCTAACATTTCATATAATAAGGGCTTGGTGATGATGAACTCCTTTAACTTGACCTTATCTGGGAAGCACTTTATCTACCCTTCCATTCTAAATGACAGCTTTGCTGGATAGAGTAATCTAGGTTGTAGATATTTGCCTTTCATGACTTGGAATACTTCTTTCAAGGCCCTTCTTGCCTGCAAGGTTTCTTTTGAGAAATCAGCTGATAGTCTCATGGAGACTCTTTTGTAGGTAACTCTCTCCTTTTCTCTTGCAGCTTTTAAGATTCTCTCTATCTTTAATCTTGGGTAATGTAATTATGATATGTCTTGGTGTGTTCCTTCTTGGGTCTAATTTCTTTGGGACTTTCTGAGCATCCTGGACTTCCTAGAAGTCTATTTCCTTCATCAGATTGGGGAAGTTCTCCTTCATTATTTGTTCCAATAAATTTTCAATTTCTTCTTCTTCCTCTCCTCCTTCTGGTGCCCCTATGATTTGGATGTTGGAACATTTAAAGTTGTCCCAGAGGTTCCTAAGCCTCTCCTTATTTTTTTGAATTCTGGTTTCTTCATTCTGTTCTGGTTGAATGTTATTTCTTCCTTCTCTTACAAATTGTTGGTCTGAGCCCTGGTCTGCTTCCCTTTGCAGTTGGTTCCTGTATATTTTCCTTTATTTCACTTTGTATAGCCTTCAGTCCTTCCTCTATTTTGTGTCCATACTCATTTCAGTGAGCATCCTGATTACCAATGTTTTGAACTGTGCATGTGATAGGTTGGCTGTCTCCTCGTCACTTAGTTCTTTTTCTGGAGTTTTGATCTGTTCTTTCACTTGGGCTATATTTCTTTGTCTTGGTGCACTGTTACGTTGTAAGGGGCAGAGTGTTAGGTATTCTCCAGGGTGGGGCAACCCACTTTACTGCATTGTGCCGCTTTATGTGGGGGAGGAGTAAGAGAGGGAACAACACCCCTTTCTCAGCTCTCACCTGGCTTTCAGTAACTTCCCCTGCTACCCACAAGCAAATTGGGCCATCATGATGCTGCTTTTTTGGGTGGGTGGGTTTGTGTACATTCTGGGACCCTGTGTATCTCTCCAAGAAACTCTCCTGTGGGACTGGCATTGTCTCCCACCACCACAACCCCCAAGGGTTTTTACAGCCAGAGATACTGAGTCTGTAGTTTCCCATGCCAGAACCCTGGGATTGTGCAGTCTGTCTCACTCCCCAGTTGTTCCTCCTGGCTTATTCACACAGGAATGTCGGACCAGCCGGTCTGCCAGCCGCTGCCTCACCTGCCCCATTTCACTTCCTTGCCAGGCATCCTCTTCATCTTTCTTGGCTTCCCTTCTCTGCCCCTCCTACCAGTCTGGATGAGTGTTTCTTCTTTGACTCCTTGGTTGTTAGAATTCCATTCAGTTCCATTTTCTGGCAATTCTGATTGTTTTTTTGTTGTTGTTGTTGTTACCCTTTTTTTTGGTTGTGTAAAGAAGCAAAGTGTATCTATTTACGACTCCGTCTTGGCTGGAAGTCCTCTTATGTGCCTTTTTATCATTGGCCAGTGGTCCTATATCTATTCTGGACACTAATCCTTCATCAACAAAATTTTCTTCTACTATATCACTTGCCTTTTAATTTTGTTAAAAGAATTAGGGTGTATCAATGGACACTGGGCTGCTCCCAAATCTTGGCTACTATAGTAATGCTGCAGTGAACATAGAGGTGCATATATGTCTTTGAATTACTGTTTTGGATTTCTTTGGATAAAAACCCAGAAGTGGATTTGCTGGACCACTTATACCATATATGAAAATAAAGTCCAAATAGGTTAAAAACTTCAATGTAAGGCCTGAAACCATAAAACTTCTAGAAGAAAACATAGGCAGTGAAATCTTTGACCTAGGTCTTAGCAATACATTTTTGAATATGTCCTGTCCAGCAAGGGAAACAAAAGAAGACATAAACCAATGGGACTATATCAAACTAAAGAGTTTTTGCACAGCAAAGGAAACCATCAATAAAAGAAAAAATCAACCTACTGAATGAGAGAAGATATTAATTTATTTATTAAATTTTATTTATTTATTTTTAGAGAGAGGGGAAGGGAAAGAGAGGGAGAGAAACATGAATGTGTGGTTGCCTCTCATGTGCCGCCTACTGGTGACCTGGCCTGCAACCCAGGCATGTGCCTAACTGGGAATTGAACCAGCAACTCTTTGGTTCACAGGCTAGCACTCAATTCACTGAGCCACATCAGGCAGGGCAAGAAAAGATATTTACATATGATATGTCTGATAAGGGATTAATATCCAAAACTGGTAAAGAACTCATGTAATTTAATAGCAAATAAAATACAATTAAAAAATGGGCAGGGGACCTGAATAAATATTTCTACAAAGAGGACATACAGAAGAAGCCCAATAGATGTATGAAAAGATGGCCAACACCACTAATCATCAGAAAGATGCAAATTAAAACCATAATGAGATATCATCTCATGCCTGTCAGAATGGCTGTCATCAATAAATCAATAAACAATAAGTATTGGTGACGATTTGGTGAAAAAGGAACCCTCATGTACTCTCGGTGGGATTGTAAATTTATGCAGCAATTATGGAAAAAAGTATGAGTGTTCATAAAAAATTAAAAATAGAACTACGCTTAGACAAATGGGTAAAGAAGCAGTACATGTTTGATGGAATATTAGCTATGAAAAAGGGTGATATCTTGCCATTTGTGACCACATGGATGGACCTAGAGGATATTATGCTAAGCAAAATAAGCCAGAAAAAGAAAAATACCATATGATTTCACTCATGTGTGGAATCTAAAAAACACAATAAAGGAACAAACAAAACCGAAACAAATACATACATACAGAGAACATATTGGTTGTTGCCAGAAGGAAGGAGATTGAGGGGATGGGTGAAAAGGTGAAAGGGATTAATAAGTACAAATTGCCAGCTATAAAAGCAATCATAAAATACAGCATAGAAATATAGTCAATAATGTTGTGATAACTATGTACACTATCAGATGGGTACTGGACTTACTGGGGTTATTACTTCATAAGAAATCACTATGCTGTACACCTGAAACTAATAGTGCATGTCAATTGTAATGAAAAGAGAAAGAATTGGTGTGTGAGTGACTAAATTTTTACCAATTTTGTGGAACATATATTTTCATGAGTAATATTTTTTAAGTTGTTTTCTTAGGGGCTTCTATAATTGGTCCTACAATGCTGGCACACCTAAAACTTTTTGGAATTTCTATCTTGGAGTTATGTTCAAAGTCAGTAGGCCAACTTAAAAAAGAAATGAGTTTTGCTCCTTTAGAGCAAAGGTCAACAAATTCTTCTATAAAGGACAAGATAGTAAATATTTTAAAATGTGTGGGCCAAGTGGCAACTACTCAACTGTGCTGTTGTGTTGTGTAAGAGTGGCCATTGACAGTATACAGACAGGCAGTGTGCAGGTGTTCCAATAAAACTATATCTACAAAAATAGGCTATGGATATAGAGTCAGTGCTTTAGAGTCACATATTACGTTTGACTAGAAAAGTTACTGCTTAATTAATCTGTTTTTGTGACAGATTTTTAGAGTTTGGTTAATCTTTACTTCAAAAATATGGTATCAAACATCATTTAGTTCTTGCCCATATTCAAATTCACCCTGAATGATGATGAGCCACCTCCACCGAGAATGTGAACATTCAAATTAAAGTGAGATAGGATGCAAAGGAAATAAAGTCAAACAGCTAGAAACAGTTGAGCCATGGCATATCATCTTCAATAGAATCACTTTTGAATATTTGGGGTGGACTAGAAGCTATAAAAACAACCCCAAATCTTAATAACTTAGCTCAGTAAGTTTATTTCTGCCTTTCCTCACAGTTCAATGTGAGTCGGGGTGGGGCTCAATGGGAAGTGCTGTCCCCCAGTGCAGTCATTTAGGGATCTTTTTCCTTGGCGTGTCCAACCTTTTGGCATCTCTGGGCCACACTGGAAGAAGAAGAGTTGTCTTGGGCCACACATTAAATACATCGTGACACATAATCACAAAAACATCTCATAATATTTTGAGTAAATTTACAATTTTGCGTTGGGCCGCATTCATAGCCATCGCAGGCCATGGGTTGGACACCCCTGCATGGCCCAGTCACCTTTCAGATGGTCTTTGGGATGTCCAGCAGATTGTCTCTGTATGGCCAGACGAGGAAAGAAGGGGAATATGGATGCATTGCTGAAGGCTGTATTGGCAGGTCTGGGAGAGGCATGATAGCCTTCTGCCCACGTTTCATTTGGCCAGCACTCAGTCACATGGCCACACCTGTCTGCAATGGAGGCTGGGAAATGTAGTCTAGTCATAAGGTCAGAAGGAGAGGAAATTGTCAGGGTGAAAGTCTAGCCAGTCTGTGATACATCTTTTAATGAGTACAAGGCATTTGAGGAGTAAAAGTTATAGTGTATTGGTTCTTTACAAAGTGAACATATTATTATAGCATAGTTATGCTTTTTAACTAGTCAGTGATCAAGAGTCTGAGTTCTAAGGATCACAGTAACATGTAAGCTTGTATGATGAAACTAAATGCTTCATTAGCCTGATCTAGTGCATACCTATGAACAACAGGAGTATTCCTGCCAGATTTTTACATTTTGGCCCCTGAAAAGGAATCAACTTTTCTAGATGTTCATCCTGACCAATTTAATTTTAGGAAAGAATGACATAAGAAAAATCTATAAATGACCAACATTATTATATGAAGCTTGTCAGAACTATGCCGAGGGTAAGGTGCATGTGTGGTGGCTTAAGAAAACCACAGCTTTGCACCTAGAAAATTCACTTTACCTTTCTGAGCTCATTTTTCTCATCTGTATAATAAAATGGATTAAATGATGTCCAAATTTCTTTGAACTCTAAAATTCATGAAGAAGAGATGAGAATTTCACTCACATGACTTTGGCTCAGCTGGTATATATTAGGAACTTAATAAAAATAAAATTTTGAAAATAAAGTCATCCCTGAGAAATACTTTTTATAATCTTTAGTGTGTGTGTGTATGTGTGTGGCAAAATAAAGAGAGACTAAAGGGGCCCATTGTGCACTGATTCTGATTTTCGGTCACATTAACCAGGATGAAGATGTAAGATAGAGTATAAGTGTCCATTTCTATGCCTTTAAAAAATTGAGATATAATTGACACATAAACATTATGTTAGTATCAGGTGCACAATATACAGATTTGATATTTGTATATATTGCAAAGTGATCACCACAATAAATCTAGTTAACATCCATCACCACACAGTTACACATTGTGTGTGTGTGTGTGTGTGATGAGAACTTTTAAGATCTACTCTCTGTTTAAATATATAACACCACATTATTAAATATACATTGCATTACCAGGACTTACTTATTTTATAACTGGAAGTTTTACCTTTTGACCCCTCCACCCATTTCACCCCCTACCCTGCCCACAGTTGCCTCTGGCAACCACCACATTGTTCTCTGTATTTGTGGGTTCATTTCTTTCCCATAGATTCCACTGATGCCTTGTGATATCTTCCCCTCCTTTGAATTTTCACTGAGGTCAAAAATTCTTTAGGACACTGATCTTTCTTTACCTGTCCTTAAGTTTATTATGTACATCCTATCCTAGATTGTACTTTCCTTGAGAGCGATTAAAAGATCCTTCCGTAGTGATTAGTATAAGCAGATCTGGCAAACTTTTTCCGTGAAAGGCCAGGTAGTAAATATCTTTGGCTTTGCAGGCTGTACAATCTGTCACAGCTCTTTAACTCAACTCTGCTGTTATAGCTCAAAGCCAGACACAGCACATAAACAAATGAGGGTGGGAGGCTACATTCCAAAAAAAAGACCCTTTATTTATGGACACTGAAATTCTAATTTCATATAATGCTCATGAAAGTCTTCTTATTTTGATTTATTTTTAACCATTCAAAAATGTAAAACCATTCTTAGCTCATGGGTCATACAAAGATAAGTAGCAGGCTGAATTTGGCCCGTGGGTGATAGTTTCCTGACCCCTGGTGTAAGCTGTATGTTCTCGTTAGTGTTTGCTGCCAAATTCAATTAAATATGACTTATTTACAAAGTTTTATTTTAAAAAATGGCATGTAAGATGATCTCTCTCCCTATTTTGTTAGATCTAGGATTTTTTTATGAGTGATTACCATTCTAAAGGGAAATAGAAAGGATAATTCATGTAACAATTTTTTTTTCAAAAAAGAGCAATTACCGGTGACTATAATAAACTTTTCTTATAAATATAACACGAATGGTGTTGGTGTTACCTTTTATTAAGTTCATGGAGTGAAAAATATTAAGTGTTCATGTTATGATAAAGGAGAAAGAGAGTAAACTTTGGCATCTGAAATAGAATGCTAGTTCTATTTCTTGCTAACTTGTCAGAGTCTGTTTCCTCTTCTGCCGTGTTGGCATAATAATACCTTTCTTGTACCATTGGTTTGAGGGTTGGAGGTAATGCATGTGAGCATCTAGCACAGTTCCAGAAGCACGATCCACTTTTAGTAAATATAACTTAACCTTCTCTCTTCTGCTCCTTCTGAAGAGTGATCAACTTGGGATACTGAGAGCCTGACCCACCTTTGTAACATAAGAGCAGGTATTGAGAATTCCCTGTAGATACTTAAACCTGGAATGCAAACATGGGAGAACTTCATGACTTTGATTTTATAGCTTGTGGCCATATGCTGCTCCATCCCAGTAGAGCTTGGAACTCAGGTAAGCTGCAGAGAAACACTGTAGCCATAATGGGAAAAATTCATTTGGAGAGCAAAAGCAGCCAATGTTCTCTGTTAGACACTAAGACTTTGCTCTCATCTACTGTCAGTTATTAGAGGATCTTGAACCCAAGAAACTCATGCTTTTGTGTTTCTAGGGGAGAAAAGGGAATAAGAAATGCATGGTTGATATAAGAAAAAGTACTAGATAGAGAAATCTATAGTGAATAGTAAGTGTTGCGAACATTTTGAGGCTAAAATATATCCCTTTGATTGGGGGATATAAATCAACTCTTTTAACTTATTAAAGATGAATCTTCACTGAATTGTGATGCAGGTTCCATACATCCTGCTTCTCTTAGCTCTCAACTTAGCTAGGCTGCAAACCCAGGACAGGGTGGGGGTGATTCTGAGAGTGAACAGCTGCTTTAACAGCAGGTTGTGGGAGACACCACCACAGGAGGAGGGTCAACCTACATGACTTGTCTAGGTCAAAACACAAATCAGGAAAAAAAAAAACCCAACAACAACAACCCAAAAGACAGGCTGACTTGTAAAAGAAATCAACTTACACATTAAAGTGTACAGCATTGACTACAGTTTAAAAACATTGGATTCAGAGATCAAAAAATTTGATTATTAACCATCTAGCTACAATTACTTTTTCTTCTGAATCCACTTGAAGTATCTGGCGAATGAAATGTTTGCTGCCTGCACTTTCTAAGTATGCCCTCTTTTGGACAGGAGAGATGTTCTCTGCTCTTTCTATAATCATACAATATATGAGTTTTGGCTAGAGGCTGGCAATTTATAAACCACAATTAATTTCAATTCAACAGACATTTATTCAGCAACTGTTATGGGTTGCATTGTGTCTCCCAAAACATGTTGAAGATTTAATGCCTACTACCAGTAAATGTGACCTTCCTTGGAAATAAGGTGTTTTGCAGATGATTAAGATAAGATAAGGTCGTTAGGGTGTGCCCTAATCCAATATGATGGGTGTTCCTGTAAAAGGGGAACTTTTAGACAGAGAGAGGCATGCACAGAGGGAGGATGCCCTGTAAACATAAAGGCAGAAATTGGGTTACTGCTTCTGTATATAAGCCAAGGGATGCCAAAGCTACCAGGAGTGGGAGGGAGCCACTAACAGGTTCCCCATCAGTGCCCTCACAAGGAACCAACACCTTGATCTAGGACTTTTCCTTTGAGAACTGTGGGACAATAAGTTGTTGTTGTTGAAGTCACCCAGTGTGTGGGACTTTGTTACTGCAGCCCTATCAAATGAATATAGCATCTATGTGACAATATTTACAATAATTCTGTAAGTGTTGTCATTATTCAAATTTTTTTTAAAAAAGGTGGTAGAACAGACTGGATAAATCACTATGAGTTTTTGGTAGCAAGACAAAAGCAAAGAGTTGGGCTTTGTAGTTTGCAGTGGGCGTGGGGTTTTTAAAGACTACACCTGGGGAGTCTACAGAAAAGTACTGAAGAGGAAGATGCAACTGGTAAGAAAGCTTATCTCCTCAGAACTTTAAAATTAGGTAAGGGAACAGTAGTAACCAAACCACTGTTTGCTCAGGTCACATTCATGAGATGGAGATGGAGGCAACAGCTGGTTTATTGGTAAAGAGGAAGATAACAGATGATTTTCGAAGTAATCATGATGAGGTAGCTTTTCTCCATCATTGCATGTTATGTTTATTGCATGTATGACCAAACTGACATTTTCAGAGAAGCAGACTCTTGTTGCATTACCTTGGGATTATGATTTTTTTTTTTTTTTCCACAAGTAGGACTTCAAATTCCTGACACATTTTGAAGATGCTAAAATCTCTGGAATTAGAAATTGAGTTAGGTTCTAGGGTAAAGGGCCTTACCAGCAAAAAGAGGCTGGACTTGGTTACCTGGTTGGTATTGTGAAGTTTATAGTCACAAAAGGAGATGGCAACCCAAATGGATTCCCATGAGTTCACAGGGTAGGATGCCTGAGACTCGACATTCTTGCTATGGCATCCAAATGGCATAAGGCAGGAGAAGAAATGGGAGAATGGCACCAGCTCTCCTGTTCAGTCTTGGAGTGTCTTCCCTGTTGCACTCTTGTAATTTCACTGATTGGCAAGTCTAACCTGCTTGAGTTTCCGTGTTTCTTTGTTTTGAGGATTGCCTTCAGAGTCTATGCTGAAACAATGACAGAGAGGACGCCTACTCAGAAGAAGGGAAAGAAATCACTTGTGATTCTTAAGAGGTTTGTTTGTCCAAGTCTGCAAGGCTGATGAGACGTTTGCCTGTGAAACACTCTGTGGTAGCCAAGGAGTGTGAAATGTGACTCATAACAGCTCTTGAACTCTGGCTCACGGTACGCGCTGCCAACACGCTCATGGGAAGAGGGAAGTGTGTGGAGCCGCCTCTGCCAGGTCCTCCAGTTCCAGAGGCCCATTCTGCTGCCTCACAAATGATTCTGGCATTACCAGCGGCTCATCTGGACAACTCCACTTCTACTGAGCATGTTTTAGGAATGTGGACTTTGCGGGGGGGGGGGGGGGGGGGGGGGGGGGGATGGGAAATGACAGATTAAAGGTAGATAAAGAGAGAAATAAGGAATAATTGTGAACAAGCCTAATTGGCAAGCAGCAAGTTTTTCCTTCTAAAACGTGTATTAAGGAATCTCTTAAGAAGGTGAGTTCTTTTGGCAGTGCAATTCCCTGCCCTCAGGACATTGGTGTCCTTACTTTCTTTTCAGCCTTCCCGTGTGCTGACTGTTTGCTGCCAGAGGCAATTTTAACAATGCTTGTTAAGCCAGTTACCTCAAAGCCTTTCTCAATGACAGCTGATCATCTCCTCTGTATATGTCTATGGTGCTCTGTCAGCGTAGCTGTCCCTCCCTCCCCTACCCTCTTTAGTGACATCCTACACTCTGGGCTACTCACTGGAGCTTTTATTCTGAAAAATAAATTCACGAAGAGTGATGGTATTTGTATGCTCGCCATGGGCTCTTACAAATGTTTTAAAACATGTTTTCTGAAGGTTTTACAAATAATGTGCACCATTTTGAAAGTTGCACATCGAATCAATTGTATTTGCTTGAGATATATCCAGTAAAGTCCTATTTTTTTTTTTCTTTTTGACTTTCTCCTTTCAATGGGCACCGAGGGAAAAAAGTGTATGTGAAACAAGCAGGTCCACAGATAATTCTTTAGATAGGTAATGCAACTCACTTCATTTTATAAAGATGGAATGTCACATCAAAACACAAGCTTTTGTCCTTTTACTAACATGAAAGAAAGAGTGGTCTTGATAGAGGGGGAAATAAGTGAATGAATGAAGGAATGAATGAAGGAGATCATCTAAAGTAGCCAGCTTGACCTACTGCATAGCTTGATTTAACACTTTTGAAGTTGCTTTAATCAAGTACAGTTGACCCTTGAATGACACAGGTTTGAATTGTGCAGGTTCACTTATATGTGGATTTTTTTTTCAGTACCTATTTTATTTTCTATCGATGATGAGAATCCACAGATGCAGAAGGATGACTCTATGTGTTTTATATAGGGGACTTGAGCATCTTCAAATTTTGGAATCCAAGGATGATCCTGGGACTGAGCCTCTGTGGATACTGAAGGACAACTAAGTTTTGGATTCAAAATTTACATGCAGATTTTCGACTGCTTGGAGGGTTGGCATCCCAACCCCCACATTGCTCAAGAGTCAATTATAATTCTAAGAGCCTGGTTGAAGTTATGAAGTACTAAAGTATTTTCATGGTCCTTAACCATTAGTATAATTTCTAGACTCTACTACAAGCTATTACCAGGAAAGGAACTTACATTACAGGAGTAACTTCTATTCTATTTCCTTGTGTAAGCCAAGGTTATGAGATGATTATACTAGGAACTGCATGACCTTGCAAGAGTTCTTATGTGCTTCTCACAAATATAAAAGAATGAGTCAACAAACAAAGACCCTTTGAAGGTATAAAACAAGACTGTGTTCAACCAAGTTATTTTGAAAATAATTAACTAAATATAGAAGAATATATGGTTTCTGAGCAGTTGTTTGCAAAATAAACAGTGTTTTTCACTTTGTTTTCCCCCTACCAGTGTGTGTTTGTAGACACAGCTGAAGTGCCTGCGTATGGGGCTCACTGAGAAGGAAGTCAATGGCTGACGCTGAGAGGGCTTGAAGTGTTTATTGCTGTGATGATAGACTAGCACACTTGAAAAGTGGTATACTAAAGGGACCCAAGTGGCTGAGCCTGTTGTGTGGGGCACACCTGAATCATTTACTCTGACCAGGTTCCCAGCCCTAAAGACTATGATCTGGCAGAATGGTCCAACTATTTTGGAGGTGGCAAAAACGATGGAGGAATCCACTAAGCAGAGATTCAGGCTGTCTTATATTGCCTCTCTCCTTTCTTGTGTTTCTCTCTCTCTCTCTTTCCCCCATGTACACACACAAATGTATTAGATGTGTAATAGATACATTAGGAATCATAAAAGTCCTTAAAGGTTAAGACTAATGATTTTCAAATTAATTTTAGCAGCAGAAAAATTACTCCCAAATGGGTTTTCACTCCGGACTCCTAAATATGAAAGAGATAAAAGTGGAGCACTAGCTGACATGTCTAAAGTGTAGCCCACTTACCCCTGGTCCACCTCTCCTCCCCATTTCTAGGCCTCTAGAGCATCTCTTGGAATTCAAATCCAAGAGAACTTTTCTATTTGGCTTTACAAGAATATAACCATAGGTTATCTGTAGTAAACAAGTTTACATTCATGTGATTAAACATTTCCATAAATTAACCTGGAGTAAGTTTTAGTCTTTGTGGAAAGGGGATGAGATATTCTAGCTCATGCACCTTTGAGATATTTTTCTACCTCATACACCTTGGAAATATTTTTGCACAGCACAAACTTTATTTTATATGTTTTTTTGAAGCACATCAAGTCATCAATTATAAACAAAGACCTCAGGCCACATTTTTAGTTTAATATCAATTTGTGTATGAATATGTTAATATATTTCAAAATGCTAAAATAATTTTCAAATACAAAATCTTTTTTCAGGTATAGGACAATCAACAAGGGCTTTGAACTATGGTTGTACAAGACCCCAGGAAGGTGGGCAAGCTGCTTACATTTCTGATTTTTAGTGTCCTCATCTATATGAAACAGGAATAATACCATCTGTGATAGGCTGAATGCTGTCCTCTCCAGATGTCCTCATCATAATCCCAGGATCTGTGAATATGTTCCTATAAAAGGCAAAATGGACTTTGTACATGTGACTAAGTTAAGGATCTTAAGAGAGAAAGATTCTTTATGGGGCCTAAATGAACATTACATGTATCCTTAAAAGAGGTAATTAGAGGGAGATATCTGACCACAGAAGAGGAGACTGTGATGTGACTCAAGTGATGCAGCCACAAGCCAAGGAATGCTGGGAACCACCAAAAGCTGGAAAAGACGAAGAGCAGATTCTCCCCAGGAGCCTCCAGAAGGAACCCAGCTGATGACTCTGATTTTTAGCCCTGTGAAACTCATTTTGGACTTCTGGCCTCTACAAATGAAGGAGAATAAATGTCTGCCATTTTAAGCCACCAACTTTATAATTTATTGTGGTAGCAACAGGAAACTATTACAGCTGTCATGCATGATTTTTGTGATGACCATAATAAGATCATACATTCACATGTGCAGAATGTCAGTGTACATACTCAGTTTTAACGAATAGTGTCACTGTCATTGTTCCTTCTCTATGAAACATATATAACTTCAAAAATAAACTTTATGTTTGAAAATCAAATCACTGAGTGCCTATACAAAGGAAGGCTTAACTACTCAATGGTGGTCAAAGATGACAAGGCTGTAATTAATACACAAATGACTATCTAGATTTCCAGGAGAGAGACCATTATTATGGAGACCTGGTTTGATTTCACGTGCCATAGCTCTTTTCTGCATCAGCATTTTGGTGCCTATTTTCTTATAGCCCTAGCCTAACCCTGTGGATTATGGAGAGTTTACTGAATATCTTTCTATTTTTCCCCAGTGGATTTACTCTTCTAATTATGTTTGGCAGAGGCTAATTTTAAAATAAGTTTGAACTTCTGACTGATGATGGCAGGAGAGGGGAAAGCCAGCCTATGTCTCCCCATGATGATGAAGCCTTCCCAGGTGGTGTCTTAAGAACTGACTGCCTATATTTTGAGTTGGGAATGGAAAGGCTATGTTTGCATGTATGTGTGTGAGTAATGCATGTGAGTCTACACATTTTTACATTTGAAATCATATGAGAGAGAACTAACATTTGAAGGATGTTTGGTAAAGCAAAAATCTTGTGGGAGAAAATAGCTATTGTAATTATGATATTCTCTATCAGCAAGTGGATGGCATATAATCATCTCTCTTAATTCCTTGAGATTATTTAACCTTTTGGATATTTGTTTATAATTATATGCTTTTCTGTTCATCTATATTGAAACCCTATAAGAGGGAGATGTAGAATTATTGGTTCTTAATGTGTAGCCTCATTCCCTCAACAGATATTTTGTAATAGCAATCAGATCATTCTTTGCCAAGAAATTGCATCAATATTCACTTTTAGGGATAGATCTTTTCCCTCCATTTATAAATATAGCAAAGGGGATATTCCCTTCAATGTTGATGATGTCTTATTCAATTTAAAGGACCAGTGATATTTAACACCAGTAAAGAGAACCAAGTGTGAAAGATCAATATTCTTCATACAGTGCACAAAATTTGATAGCCTGGTGTTTGTTTAAAACAACTTAAATAACCATTTCTTTCCAAAACTAGACCAAACAGTGTTAGACATTCTGTTCTTGTATTCTGTATGTGAGCATAATGAAGGTAGAGAAAAGCATTAAGAAAGATTACAGGTTGTTCTGTTTTCTTTGGTGGAAGCATTGTTCTTTCTTTTTCTTTGATGAGACTCCCCAAAAAGGCCCTTCCAATGTAGATTTTTTTGTAAAGAGAAATGGTCAGTTAAAATCCAGTTATTCTCAGCAGAGTCAGAAGGTGAGTGTATATGGTGAGGGAGAAATGAATACAGGGTTTTTTGAAGTTGCTTGAAGTTTTGAACATTGCCTACTGTTATGTAACTGTTAACTAACTACTGAAATGTTGAGGAAAGAGTTCTTTGAGAAAAATGGTTTTAAAAAGTGGAGGTAACTTCTTCAAGTCTTTGGGAGTTGTGAGACTACAAATCTCAAGATAAATTTAAAGGGTGTGTCTTAAAGTTTCTACTGCAAGACCAATTATTTTCTTCTGTTTTCCAAAATTTCAAGAACAAACATTCCAAACAGTTTCTAACAGTCCTCAACTGGCTGGTCACAATGGATGGAGATTGGTTCCTGAATGTTGGTCCAAGGACCACAACTTTTAGACAGTTCCATACCTGTAATTTTCTCTATGGTTTCCTTTAATTCTTTATTCATTTCTATATTACTCAATTTGCCTTTTTCAAATCTTAGGCCCCATATTTCTTAATGTGTGTTCAGAAATGTCTATTCTCACTTGTACTCCTTAGTTTTCTTAGATGTAATTATTTTTTATTTCTTGAGCTCTGCCTGCTCATGATTTTTTCTGTGTTTGCTCTCTAGCTATAAATTCACTGATTTTAGTATGTATCCTTTATGTTCTTATGTTATGTACAGTTTTAAAACATTCCTGTTGATCTGTTCAGTCGAATTTTTCATGCATTCATTGCAGTCTCTGTAAAGTGTTTTTAAATATATTTTCCATTTTTTCCATTACTATCTTCATTTTCCCCTGATAGCATATTTGTATAATTCCTGCTCTTGCTAATTTTTGGCTATTACTTATCTTTGAGTAAGGTATGTTAACCAGAGTTTCATGTGGTGAGTGGAATAAAAATCAGGTTCTAGGCTATCAGAAAACCATTTAAGAAGTGGGGTGCTGAGAGAATGAGCAACTCCTTTTAGACTTTACTTGTCCTAACCACGTGCAGCACTGCAGAACTGCTCATAGTGCCTGGTTTTTCTTCCCATCTAGGCTCACAAACAAAATGTGTCCTGCAAATATGACTGGCCAGAGTGTTTCTGGAGACTTAGTGCTACTTTTGCTCCAGGAAAGTGATTGTCACCTCGTTGTTCCAGACAAGGGACTTTTAATTTTACTTCTTTGTTCGGGCCAGTGATTTGGTGATCTGTTTCTTGGGGTTGTCTCTGAGGTCTGCACACATAGGTCTCCTCTCCTTGTGGAGCCCCTGTTGGAACTTCAGTTCACTTGTTAGCGCTTCCTTCAATGTGTAATTTTAGGTTTATAGATGCCTCCAAAATTTGGCAAGGTTGAGTTTGAGTTTTGTTTTGTTTTGTTTTTTTCCTTAATGTTCTTCTTGCTGTTAGGTGATTTCAAAGAAAAGAAAGGTAAAACAACCAGCTTTATTCAGCTACTTAAAAAATGGAATAAAAAATTGTGTTCTAGGCTACAAGAAACTCTTTTAAAGATATATGATTGTGAGTGTAAGTTTTATATATGCACCGTGTTAGTCAGCATTCTCTAGAGAAGCAGTCAATAACAGAACTCCTTCTTGCTCTTCCTGTCTCTTTCAGTATATAGATAGGTAGATAAGTGAATAGATAGATAACAGATAGATAAATAAATAGATTTATTATAAGAAATTGTCTCATACAGTTATGAAAGCTGAGAAGTGCCTTGATCTGCTAGCTACAGGAGAGCCAGTAGTTCTAGTCCAGCCAGGAGGGCCTGAGAACCAGGACAGCTGATGGTGTATGTTCCCGTCCAAGTGCAGGAGAACACTAAGGTCCCAGTCCAAAGATAGGCAAAGAGAGTGAATTTTCCCTTCCTCTGCCTGTCAGCTGTATTCAGGCCTTCAACAGATGGGTGATGGCCACCCACACTGAGGAAGGCAAGTTGTTTCCCTCAGTCTATAAATTCAAATGACAATCTCGCCTGGCAACACCCTCACACAAACACCTGAACTAATGTTTAACCAAATACCTGGGCATCCTGGGCCCCTGTCAAGTCAACACATAAAATTAACCATCATGTGCACCAGTTTTATGTTGTCATCCAAGGATTAGTATATTTAATGCTTGCACCAAAGCTGAGCTGAATGTCAGTTCTACAGGGAGATTTCTCCTAATAATGTATTAGAACAACCACCTGCCAATATTATCCTTACAAACCAACACAGTATCTTTATTCTTGTTCATATAATATAAATACCCATTCCTTATCTTTACCCTTATCTCCTCACACTGCAAGTTAAAGGCAATCTACTATTTACAGAGCACCTGTTATATTTTGCCTTAAAATATTTTGGGGTGACTTACTATTTGGTCTCCAAGCCACTAGCAGTATCTTAGCAGTTCTGGTTATCTCAAAGAAAAATAGTGGGACCAAATATATTGTTTTGACAAGATTGCCAAACCTTACGTTAAACCGTGATAAAAATTCATATAGATAATGGTGTTTTCATAACCATGATGCGGAAGAAATAAAAGGAGTGGGTGTGAGTAATTGAACATAAATTCTTGATACTTGCGTACCCTAAAGCCAGACTAGAAGTAAGCTAACAAAAACTTGTGTGTTCTTCCTGTACTGGAAAATTCTTAAGATATGACAGTGTGATGGCAGCCTTGTCAGGAGGAGGAAAAAGTGGATGACTGTAGATTCCTCACCCAGTGTCTAAAAACAGTACTCAGATTTCCACTCATCAACCTGAGGAGATGAATAGCTGAAATCACATTATACCTATATTTTCTGAAGTAAAAACTGTCAACATTACTGTCACTGACAGTGTTCTGACTGAGCTGGAAGGACATTTTTGGCAGTTCACAATCTGTTAGCTCATATTTCCACAGCTCAAGGGAAATGGCCTCAATACTTCAAGACCCAATGCATGGCTTGTCAGGGAGAAATCAGGGTCAGAAGTAGAGTCATTAATCCAGTACTTTTGAAGTTCTAGAAGAAAGATACAATGCATGATGTCAACAGATCTGATCGAGATAAGAGAAGAGATCTGATGGAGATAAACATGCACTCAGCGTCATATGTAGATGTTATTTTTTAGATGTGGCTAATTGTTCAATATATTTTACATAAAGAATTGTTCAGTATTTGGCCTGGCTGGTATAGCTTAGTGGATTGAGCATGGACTGGGAACCAAAGTGTCGCTGGTTCAATTCCCAGTCAGGGCACATGCCTGGGTAGCAGGTCAGGTCCCCGGTGGGGGCCACATGGAGAGACAACCACACATTGGCATTTCTCTCCCTCTCTTTCTCCCACCCTTCACCTCTGTCTAAAAATAAATAAATAACATCTTTTAAAAAAAGAATTGTTTGGTATTCATTCATTTGTTGCCTATATATTAAATAGGATTCCATGCCCTGTTCCAGGTGTTATAAATATAACAGCAAATCAGTAAATTGCTACCCTTTAGGAATGTTTTGTTTATTTGTGTGGAGATAGCGACGGGAAATTGTAGGGGCATATGATGCACAAATAAAAAATAAAGGTATTTCCAATTATATTAAGTGTTATGTGGGCAATAGAACAGATTTAGCACACAGAGCTGGTGGTTCTTCAGAATGGATGATGGGAAGATCCCCTCTCAAGAGGCGGCATTTGCACTCTGACATACGTCGCTGCGTAAGTGCACTGTGTGTGCCATAGTGCACATAAGTCTTTAGAGACTGTGGTTGATCTTATCGTAGTGACTCAGCCAGTGACAAGCTCCATGGGCCATGCAGCTGGCACAGGATATTTTATTTGAGGAATCGAGGGCTGAAGCAACCATTTTGCTTCATTTCACTTTTTGCTTTGATTTCACTTTTGGTTTTATGCATGTTTTATACATGTACGTAAAGAATTGTTTAATGGTTGTGTTTTAAACATGGACATAGATAATTCTGTGACCATGTTTTTTTTTTTAAACATGTGGAGATTATGTTTTCTATAGAGAATTTAGTGAACAGGTTTCATGCCTGTACATAGAGACCTATGCTTTTTATAGATCTCTACATAATGTATAAAACATTCATAAAACTATAAAACACAGGGTACTTGGCTTTACAAAGCACAGACACAGGCATTGTCTCATTTAATCCTCACAACACAATACCTCACAGTGCCTGCAGGTAACTGTTATTATTATTGTCATTTCACAGAGAGGAAAGTGAAGCACAGAAAGATACATGAAACCTGCTCCGGGGGGGAAATGCATACAAATCATCTAACTTTAAATTTGGCCTTCTCCCTGCTACAGATGTCACTTTTTTTTTGGGGGAGGGGCGCAGTACCACTTGAGTATTTTAGGAGAACAACCTTGTATTCAAACATATTTAGGTTCATATATAAAAAGTTATATGATTAAGACAGGGAATACTAAGGCAACAAAAAATCTAAATGTCAGAAATATTTTGACTGATTTCGCAATAACTTTATTTTGTAGTATAATGAGGCGTGCACTCAGACAGATAATGCCTTATTTAATAAACTTTAGCAGAAGAGTATTGCTGAGGTTGTCATTGTAAAGTTTACAATGAAATAACAATGAATAAACTGTCTGAGTATTAATACTGTACAAAATATTAGTTATTAAATTCCCAGCCCAATAGACTAAAAAAAAGTCTCTTTTTAAAGTGGAAAAGTCTCTATCTATCTATCTATCTATCTACCTATCTATCAAATTATTTTTCTTTCTCTAGGGATTGAAAATGCTTCAGGAACTTTTCTGCAGACATTCTCAAAATGATGCACCTTTAGGCTGAGATTAAGCGTGTCACATTTGTTAAAAAATGTTCTATCTGTTGCCTCTAAGTGGGCTTGCTGCTTGATACAGGGATGAAGTGTGCAAAGTGAATGCTTATTACATTCCAGTCTCCTGGATTAAAATCCCCTTTCCCTTGAGTAGGTTTTGTCCTCAGACTTTCAGGAATTTAGTGACCTGGTACTTCCTCTTCCCAGCCCAACTTATCAAAACATATTCTCAGGACGAACTCTGACATTTATTAATCCTAAAGTACAAATGGATGTATTCAGGATAGATTCTGACATTCATTAATCCTAAGGTACAAAGAACTGATAGCAGCTTAAAGCAGCTGTCCCCAACCTTTTTGGCACCAGGGACTGGTTTAGTGGAAGACAATTGTTCCACGGTTGGGGGGGAGGGGGAGGGGGTAGGAGTTGGAGCTCAGGCAGGGATGCCATAGGCACCTGTGCGTCTTCCTGCTGTGTGGCTGGGTTCCCAGCAGGCCATGGACTGGTACCAGTCTAAGGCCTTGAGGGCTGGGGACCCCTGGCTTAAAGTACTTATTCCCCCAATGGACATTTATGTTTTAATAAGGACCAGAAAACAAGCTCAGACAATAGAGTTTCAGATACCATAAAGGGAGAAGAGTAGAAACCTCTTGAAATTATAGTAGTCAGTTTTATCATCTACCTTATTTCTGAGCAGTTGAAAACTGTCTCTGTGAACTGTCAGAAAACGTAACTATCCTACCTTTCCATGATGAACAAACTAAAATGTATGTCTGCTGGATTTTTTTTCACAGCATTAGCTTTCTTCTCTACCTCATGACCATGCAAGTTCCAACATGCACTGAAGTAATTAAATGCCATGAAGCATCCTCAAATTTTGTTCATGTTCAGTGAAATCATATCTTTTTCCACACTTCTTAGTAGGTGTGGAGCCAGAGCCTGAAGGAAGGTCACACACATTAGTCCCTCCAACAACGATGAGCCAGGTATCATCAAAGTAACATTCCTCTCTGATGGGGCGATCTCCACAGTCACCATCCGCGTGGGGCCCTGTCCCCATCAATTTTATTTTAGTGAGCTTTGGTGAAAATCAACATCAAAGGAAGTCTTGGAATAAAAGAAAAAATACTGATGACTAACAACAGGAGACACAGTGTTAAGCATTTTATTACCAACATTTCATAGAATCCCCACAATGAACCTGTGGGGACAATGTTGCTATATCCACACCCAGTTTAAAGATAAGGAAATGAAGGCACTGGGTAAATATGTGACTTGACCCAGATCAAGTAGATCGGCAGCAGACAATGGGATTTCAACTCAGGTGTGGCTGACTCCGAAGTCCATTTTCTTAGCCCCTATGTGTGCTGAAAAAGTGCACACGGATGGAAGGAGATAGATTTTTGCCAGGAATTCCCAAGTGGGAGCTTGCTTGCTCTCTTGTATTTGAAGCCTATTAAGATAGAGGAATCTGGACCATTCAGGGTGTCATGGAGGAAGTGGATCATGGAGCTTGGGCTGGAGAGGGATGGAAATGAACAAAGAGCTGTAAGGGGAGATGAGGTGGTGTCCAAAGACTTCAGATCTCAATAAGTTCCAAATATCTGTGGTGCGTGAGTAAAAAGAATGAAAGGATTGGTAGTGGTGGTCAGGGGTAGGATATTTAAAATAGTTATTTCTGTTGTAGAACAGCCTTGATAATAAAAAGGTCCAAGGTGTGTGTGGTCATGGGTGTCAATGACTGGAGAGAGGGTGAATGTGGGGTGAAGAGGGAGCTCATTGAAATTGAAAAAGTCAAGAGAGAATCAAAATATTAGGCCATTAAGAAAAGGGTTGTCCCTTAGGAATTGAAGGCACACTGGGTATTAAGAGTTGAGGATGGAGAGGAAGACTGTGAGTTCAAATCTTATGTGGAAAGCGGCTATGAGTTTTGTAGATGACTTTGAAAAAAGAGAAAAACTGAAGAAAGAAGAGATTATTACAGCTGAATAACATAAAATACAAAGAAACAAATTTTTTACTTTTTAAAAATTTTATTTATTTATTTTATAGAGAGAGGGGAGGGAAAGAGAAAGAGAGGGAGAGAAACATCAATGTGTGGTTGCCTCTCACGCACCCTCCACTGGGGACCTGGCCCACAACCCAGGTATGTGCCCTGACTGGGAATTGAACTGGTGGTCCTTGGTTTGCAGGCTGGCACTCAATCCACTGAGCTACACCAGCCAGGGCCAAAGGGACACATTTTTAAAATGAGAAATAGTGTTTATGTGTTTGAGCTTATGTAGCACAATTTCTGGCATAGATTAGGCTGTTAACAAATGTTTGTAGAAGTGAATTAAGAAGGAGGAAGAAACCTCAAGTGATCTGAGGAAAAGGAAGAAAGCCCTACTATGGGGAAAACTGCAATCAGCGGCAGACTAATTTAAAGAATAGATAAAAGGGCAGTCCATTTGTTAATAATTTCCTCCTGATTCTGGTTTATTGCCTGCTAGAGCTTTTAAAACAGAGATTAAAGAGTGCAAAGGTATTCCTTTCATATCAGAACAAATATTGGAAAGAAACAAGTGTTACCAGCATTTTCCAAACTTGAGGCCTAATCTTATTAAGGACCTACCAACAACCACCACAGATATACTATCAGCCACTGATCTGAGTGTTTCACCAGTTTTAACCCATTTAACGTCTCTCCAGGGATTATATAAAGCCATTCAGTTCAGGAACTGAGGTAAAGTCAAGGAAAGTACATTTTCTTACTGATCAGAGGTCCTCAGCTCTTTCAACCGTGACACACAGGATTTTTATAGGTGTAACACACTCTTATACTAAAATTTTGATAGACATTTCAGTGAAATAAATAAAAACTTACTGGCACTACATTTCAAATAGCTTCCCACAGAGGTTCTTGCAAAGATGACGGAGTAAAGGTAGGGATAGGGTCTCTCCTCAATGACCTGCTGGTTACCTGTATGGCCACCTATTTCATTCTCCCCCCAGAAGTTTGAGGTGCAGGGGAGGAAGATTGATGTTACTATAGGAATGACTTTGACTTTTATCTAATTCATAACAAACAGATTAACTATTTAAAAATATTGGTGCTTTAGCACTTAATAGAAACATCACTCCACACAGTCCCCTCCCCTCTCACAACCAATTGCAAATCATGCACATGTCTGTCCCTTTAAATCAGCGATACACATACTTTTGTTTGCATATACGTCTTCCGGCCTCTTTTTCCTCAAAAGAATAAAGGTGAAACAGGCATAGAAAAACACTGTCCTCATGTTCTCAAGGCATTCAGCTACAGCACTCTCCTGTTCTCTCTCCATAAAAGTAATTAAATCTATGGCAGATGAAGTTAATAGGTGGCAGACTTCATGGCAAATGAGAACTTCTGGTTCAATTTCCTGTGAAAATAAACTGATTTTTACAACTGTATTCCTGTCAGACTCTAAAACCTATCCTGTTTTCAGGGCTCTGTACAGCTTCCTCAGAAATCCTTGCACTGGCCCAGAGGTTTCTCAGTCTCCTTCTTCCTATCAGGCTCTAATGGTGGGGTCAGAGGGGCCACTGGAGCTGCTGTGTGGAGCAGAGTGAGGGAGGGGGACTTGGGGCATGAAATGCAGCTTTATTTTTTGCCTCCGTGGGGGACCGTGTGTGCAGCTTCACGGCGGGTGATGTCCTTTCCAATCAGGACACTGGGCAGGTTGATTCTTCCCTCTCTGTCTTAATCAAACAGTGAATCAAATGGGGATGTTAATGTAAACACAGGTCTTCTTATTTCATTTCAGCACTGAGATGTCTCTTGGCAACGCAGGGTCCTGGCGCCCTGATGGACTGAAAAACCAATGTTTATAAACCATTCTTTTCTCTAGATTTGCATAATGGTTCAGAGGTTTTGTTATCAGTTCACAAAGTAGACAGTCTTTTCCCTTTTAGAGCCTTTAAAATGATTTGCATTTAGGAATGGAAATTTTTTCCAGGACCATGACTAGAAACCAATGAAGTTCTTTCTTTGTAATTCTCTTCCTCCCTCTCTCCCTCCCTTTCCTTCCTTCCTTCCTTCCTTCCTTCCTTCCTTCCTTCCTTCCTTCCTTCCTTCCTTCCTTCCTTCCTCCTCCTTCTCTCTCTCTCTCTCTTTTCTGTCAGCAGTGGGATTCTTTCAAGTGAAACATTATGTGAATTGATTGAAACTGAACTGCTCTAATTGAAGTTGAAGTGAGAAGCCTAGAGACTACCCACTAGGAATGCCTGTCCCTTCCCCTTCCTAATAGTTCTTGATAAATCAACAATGAACCCATGACTCAGTGGAATGTGGTTTGAGAACCACTCTCTTGGCTGTTTTTATAATGTGGACAACAGTCTGATGACAACAGAATGGTCTTAGTGGATTTCTCCTGCCCAATCTTTTTCTTGGTAATCCCTGCATATCCTTGCTCACCTTTCAAATGTGAACACCATGCATGTCAGTAGGTTTGGGAACAAGATGACTCAGACATCTCCCAAAGCTGGGATCTGAGAACTGCTGAAAATATGTCATTCTTTACCTTAAGGAAGTCTGACCTAACAATTCCTTGAGAAAATATGCCACATGAAATAGATATTTTTGTCCAATGTGTATTATTTATTATTAGTCAACTGTGTTTTAACCACTATACCACAAACACTTGGGACTGCTGAGTTATTTGGCACAGTTACACTTTTCAACAACTGTTTTCCTAAAATATTTTATTATCATGGTTAAATTAACAGGGGATCCAAAATAATTTAAAAAGACAATATAAAGAAAAAATGGTCACATGGATTTCCATGATTCAGTAAAAATTATTGATTGTTTCTTTCTAGTCTTAGGAGATGGATTTCTAGTGGTATGATTTAAGTGGGGTGGCATTGGAAGGAGGCCTTTAGGGAACATGTCCCTACATTGTGCTTTTAAAGTCCTGTCACCAAGGAGGCTACTTCCTCTCTTAATACGACAGCTGTAATAGCAGTTAACATTCATGAATCCTTCAAGTCAGTTCTTAGGGTTTCTTACTAGTTTAGTCTGTTCCACTCAAATAATTTTTATGGCAGCTATCTTTGGGTGTTTTATTAATGAGCAAACAATTGTGAGATCTCTCTTTAGGTTATATTTTCTATCATGATTGCATGAATACACACACACAGAGGTTAATCCTTACTTCTGTTTCTTTTCACTAATCTCCATAGGATATGCAATTTTCTTTGTGCAATTTTGTTTCCTAACATTTGTTTATATGAATACATTCATTCCTCCTGTCTCTCCTTCCTTCATGCTTTTAGAGCAAATTGTCAATTATTGCCCTTTCATGTGCATATGAGTCCCACATCTATGCAGCATGAAGGGCAATTTAGTTTCACAGACATTCCTTACTTATAGAATCCATCATAGACATTTTCATCTCTGTATCTCTGTTGCAAAGATTAAACCTTATTCGCTACTCTGGGAATAGATAAATAATAGAACTGATTTTTAAAAAAATCTTCAAAAATTTTAACTCAATATGGATTGGAAAAACTTGGAGAAGCAGAGATAAGAGGCAAGAACCCCTATAGATAATATTTGTGGCTTCTCCAGATTGACAGAACACATAATTTATATTTATAACACCACTCTATTTGCCATAAAATACTAGATGCTATCATGAAATGAGTTAAAAAATGTATGAACAGAATGAAAGTTCACAAGAATACTGCACATGTGAAAATTCATTATTGCGTTGAAAGATAGTTTAATTATGGTGTATTACATTTATTAAGGCCCCTATCTGGGGATATAGATGTGAAATTTCCTTCCTGAGTTTTCTCCTTACTTCAGTTGGCTGAATGAAAAGCATGGGATATAATGTTTTATGTTTTTCTTCCATAGTTAGTAGGTTTATTCCTCTGCTTTGCCAAGGAAGAATGAAAAAAATATCACTTGAGTAATAATGTAGGAACTATAGGATTCTATCTGGGATGGCTGCAGGGTGGTTCAATTGAATATCTTAAACATTTCTGGGTTTACATTCAATTCCATCATCACTCACTGCGACCTGCTATGAGCAGTGGTTGGCATTGGCTGCAGATGGAGAGGAATCAAGATTAAATAAGATCAGATCCTTGTTGTCAGGGGACCCACAATTAAACATGCAGAAGTAATACACGTCAAGAGGAGACTTGAGCTTAGTAATACCGGTGCAGCATGTCTTTGAATACTATTGTTTTGTTCAATGTTGTTTCATTATAAGACTGATGAGAAAAAACTGTCTATTCCCAGCTGGGGCTACTCTCTTTGTGGAGTTTTCATGTTCCTTCCATGTCTGAATGGGTTTTCTCTGGGGACTCTGGTTTCCTCCCAAATCCTAAAGATGCACCCATGAGGTGCGCTGGCATGTCTGCCTTGTCCCAATCTGAGCGAGTGCAGGTGTGTGTGAGAGCATCCTGCTGTGGAAGGGCCTCCTGTCCAGGGCGCCTTGGGAGCTGAGCTGCCTGAAGGTGTTTTTACCACCCATGACTCTGAACTGCAGGAAGTGGGTTGGGAAGTCATTATTGTACTTGTTTTTATCATCTTCCTTAAAAATATGTATAAATCACATTTATTCCAATGTTTAATATTAAAAGTGGGGTCTTTAGAGGCTGGTGAGGTTTTCGTGACCAAAAATATGCCTTAGGATCTTAACCCTTGTTTATATCAATTAGCCTATAATAAAACTAGTTTTGTTATACCTTCTCTCACTTAAAGATGCAGTTTCCAAAAATCCATCTGCCAGCTACATTAAGTGAGGGCTACTGTATCAAAACAGTACAATGAAAATACTTGGGAGGGGGTGGATAAAGATGGAAAAAGTATTTTTGGTTTACCTGAAAAATCATTTTAATAATATTTTGATTATTAATAAATACCAATTTGATTACTCTCTAATTTGAAGTACTTTCATAAGCCTCTGAGAGAAATTGAATTTACTGTATAGCAACTTAAAATTATCATGTGGCATTTTCTCTTAAAGGCAGCCAATGCCACACATTTTGCCTTGGGAGGGGAGAGGTTGAAGTAACAAATAGAAATCTTTAGCTAGAGGTCTTTTTGTTGGCTCAAGAATTTGTGTTCCTCTTCAGGCTTCAGGAAAAAAATGATTTTGAAAAGGATAACCAAATCTGGGGCTGGTCTGTGTAATGCAGGGCGACAGTCGGGCGAGTCCCTTCCTCTGTGCCAAAAAGGCGAACTCTCCTTCCCCTGTCCTGTCAGCAAGAAGCCAGGAGCTGCTTCCGAAGCACAACCGCACCCTCAGGTTTCCCGCACAGCACCTTCCGTTTTCCACAGCACGACTAATTTGGAAAATCTGACACTTATCCAAACTGTATTTTCAATATGGGCTGAGATGAGGAGCATGCGTTTATCTTAACAAAGCTGCAACTGCATTTCAAATTCCACCTTGCACGGAGTCTCTTTTAATACGCACCTAAACAAATAAGGGAACTGGGGGATTTTCCGGTCCCTTTTCCTTGGTTTTGTTTTCTTTTCTTTAGATATCCTCTACCAAGGCCTTTTCTTGTTAATTTTGTCAGCTCGTTGCTACTTAAAGCCGACATCCACAGAGATGTGTGTATTTGCAGGTCGGCTTCATCAAACATTCATTGTTCAATACTGTGACAGCTGGTGGCAGGCATACATACTCTTTCCTTGTTTGGTTTTCTGATAAAACCTGTCAAGTACTGGTTGACTATAACTGAATTTGTCACCCTCTCAGCAAGGTTATACCTCTTCTTACTATGAAATAAAAACAATAAAATAACATTTCTAACTTCTCTCTTCCACCCCCTCCCAATTTGACAAGCAAATAGACAAAGAGTAGGTTTTAACCAGACTCACACCAACAAGGTTCATTGCTGATGAAAAATTCTCACACCTCCAAAAACCTCAGGATCACTTTTGCGAGAGCGCTTGCTCGGGAGCAACGGAAGATGGAGAAAGGTCACAGAACCAGAGCACTTGGACTTGTGTGCGGCTTGAACTGAGCATCTGAAAACTGTCAGTTAGGACAACAAAGCATTCCAACCAGACACTTGGTGGTCTGTGGGATGTCTCTATGGAATTTTTCAACTTTTCATACTAGTGTATTGGTATAGGTGCCCCTGAGAAAACCAATAAAATCTATCCTTACAGGTTGTATGGCTTTTAAAGAGAAGAGTCTATAATGAAATTGGGGTTTGAATTTCACTTTTAGATGCAACAAGGAGATAAAATGTTTCAGTAGGCAAACTCATCTTTAAGCAACTACTAGGTGGACCTGTATGAGAGTCCTATCTGTCTTATATGGAAATTATGTCATCTTCAGCCCGTGTGTTAAATTTCTCTAAACTTCTGTTTCCTTCCTTCCTTCTTTCCTTCCTTCCTTCCTTCCTTCCTTCCTTCCTTCCTTCCTTCCTTCCTTCCTTCCTTCCTTCCCTCTTTGGCATTCTAGGAAATGCAAAAATTAACAACTTCCATGCTTACAGCAAGGGATTATTGTTAATACAAATGAGTTGATTTGGCAAAAGAAAGTTTTAAACTGTAAAATCTATTTAAATGCTTTTTAATTAACTATTATTATTTATGATTAGTTTAGGAAGAAAGTATTAGTCCAAGAAGAACTATTCAGAAAGTCTTTTATTCCTCACATGAAGACTAGACTGAAAGAATGCCGAAGACAAAGTATAAAGTCATTATAGTGAATGACATCAAAGGTAATAATAATTACTGTTCTAGTATAGTAACAATATGTGCTGGAAAAAACCAACCTAAATATCTCAGGACCATAGCACCATAAAAGTTATTTCTCACTAGTGCAGCGGGTTGGAGATGGTGGCTGTGGTGCACAAAGCATTCAGGAATGGAGACAGTGCCCACTGAAGGTGGCACTATCCCCTGCGATCCACCTTCAGTGGCACAGCTCCTGCGATCCACCCTAGGTAGTAGCCTTCAACTGGTAGATTGTGGTGAGCGAGTGTGGTGAGAGATACAGAATGTGTATATGGTTCATCACTGAAAGTGATGGACCTCACTTCCAGCTATATTACATCAGTGAGAACACGATCATATATTTAAGTCTGACAGCATGGAAGCTCAGAAATACAGTCCGGCATCAGGCCAAGGAGAAAAAGGAATTGTGTTTGATAAATAAATACCCACCACAGTTACTCATTCTTTCTTGTCTTAAGTTGGATAATTTCTATTGATCTATTTTTATTTTTTTATTCAGTGAGATTATTTACTTCTTTTTTCCACATTGTTATTGCTGTTCAAGTACAGTTGTCTCCATTTTTAAGTTCACCAACTCTTTCCTTTGTCGTCTCCATTCTTGCTTGAGCACATTCAGTAAATTTTTATCTCAGATATATATTTTTAATTCTAGGGTTTACAATTTTTTATGATTTCTATTCCTTTGCTTAGATTTCCTATTTTTTCACTTATTGTGAACATATTTTTCTTCAAGTCCTCGAACATAGTTACAATAATTGCTGATCTATTGCAAACCATTGTCTATTAATTCCAACATCTGGAACATATCTGGATTGACTTTTGTTGATAGTATTGTCTCTTGAGAATAGGCAATATTTTCCTGGTTCTTCATATATTAAGTAATTTTATATTATATCCTGTATACTGGGAATATTAGGTGTGGACACTCTGGTTCTCATTATGTCTTTTAAGAGTGTTGATAGTTTTGTTTTAGCAGACAAGTAAGTTGTTTAGATTTAAACTGCTGTCTTGCAGAGAGCTCAAATGTACCAGTCCAGTTCTTTTCTTCTTACCGGGACTTTACTGAGTTTGCTGTGCATATGCATGCTTAAGGGTTTACCTAAAGATATGGTCAGATTTATACACAGAATGTGTGGCTTCATCTCTTGGGCTTCTCCAGGATACCCTTCACTTGCCAATGATATGGTTGCCTTGAATTCTGTCCTCTGGTTTCTTAGGCCAGAAAAAAACCCTGCCAGCTTTATATTGAAGTTTTAGCTGCCCCATATGCAGGTCCCTGCTTTCAATTGTTGACTTCCTTCAGAAGCTGTATAGTTGTTCGTTCTGCAGTGCATTCAGATAGTTGAATTTTATAGTCTGACCAGAGTTTATGGTTTTATCCGGAAGAGGGGGCTATTGCATGTCAGTCTGCAAGGAACTTAGTCATGTTCAAGTTAAACTCTACACTGGGCCTTCTTACTATGACATTTATTATGGTGAGGGCTTCATGGGTCATTATTTTGTTTGCTGAAAAGTATTTTACCTGATACTGACCAAAATTTTCAAACAATGTTTACATAGTCAATTTCTTTCTGTTGCTTTTAAATATCTCCTTTTATTCTGGCTATTCAGTGTTTTTCCCCAAGAATGTAATAGAAATGATGGACATATAAATAATACTGTATAAACTATTTCATAGAGGTCTTTCTCATAAATTGTGATTTTCCTCATATAAAATACAAGGTTAGAGATTATGTAGGAAAAAAGTTGAAAAAATCTGCCTTCTCTTTTAGTAATTTTCTTTGTAGACTTAATAGCCATTCTACAAATTGAAGAATTTTTTTCCTTTCATTTTATTGAAATTGTTTATATGTAACAGGGTATGTTTAGTGAGCCTTTAAAAGAAAAGATTAAAGACATATCATTTTTTCAATTAAAAATTTTTCCTAACATTATACAGAGTTTTAGAAGGCACAGCCTCTTCAGTATTTGATGTTTTTTATTTGTGCTTTTTAAACACTAGAAACATTTATGGTTACAGTTAAGTTTGGGTAGACCTCACTTTGTGAATCCCAAAGAATAATATTCATTTGGGAACCATTTTCCTCTCCTGAGTCAGCTGATGTTGCAGTTAGGGTAAGAGGCTGCGAATTTACAAAAGAGGAAAATGTGTCAAATTCTACTGTGTAGTTTCATGGGCATCTTTTTAAAAAAAAATTTTATAAACTAGTTTATTAGAAAGCATGAGAAAGTTCATAACATGTACACAGAAAATGACAAAATGTAATCTAGCTGCCACCTGACTAACCACTCAAGTCTGCAAACAGCTTCCTGCCAGCATTCAGAAGCATCTCTGTGTACTGTCCTTGTCCCAAACTCCTTCCTTGAACCCAGAAGTGACGACTCTTTTATGGGCATCTTTCTAACACCAATGGGATCTTCCTAGGCTGCTTGCAAACACTGCATATAGAGTTGTCAGTACATTTCTTGATCCTTACAATGCCTACTTTCCTCTGCGTGCTTTCCCAAATGGTTATAAAATACAGGTAAGATCAGCTTAATCCTGTGCCACTGATCTGGTTGGGAAAAGGGTGTGCCTTCCTTTTATCTTTAAGAAGTCTTGTTTTCTAGCCCTTCTCCTTCAAATTTTCTAGAGTTATTCCTTAAACACTATCCACTTCAAGTCACTAGGCACTTACTCCTCAATCCACTACAAGCTGTCTTTTCTTACCTGAGCTAAGAACTGATAAATTCACCACGGCTCCTTGAAGCATTTCTAACTGCTTAATCCTTGATATTGGCAGATTCCATACTTGTGAATTTGCCTACTTGCGAAAATTTATTTGTAACTCCCACATCGTACTGCTGGCATGTTCACAGTCAATTGTGGACATGCACAGATTGGTGGAAAATTTGAGGCACTCCACAGGCATGAGGTCATACAGGACAATTGCTTTTTTTTGTCTCAGCTCTCATACTGTAAACAAATGTCCTTTTCACAGTCAGTTGAGTACCATATATATTTTTCTTTTTACACTTGTGCTTCTTGATGATTTCCCTTCTTAAAATGGCCTCAAAGCATAGTCCTGAAGAGCTATCTCATGTTCCAAGAGCAAGAAGACTGTGAGATGCCTTAGGAAGAAAATGTGTTCTTTCAGGCATGAGATACTATGCTGATGGCCATGAGTTCAGTGCCAATGAATCAACAATATATAATAAATAAGGTACCTTTAAACAGACATACACGTAAAACAAGGGTATATATTTGCCAGTTGATGAAAATATTGTGACTAGAAACTTAAAGGAAACTAATCCCATACTTCCCCTACCATCAATGGTTTATGGTTCTCTATTTTAATGTTTTTAGTGACTTAACAGAGTATAACTACAGAGAATAATCAAAATGAACTTTGCTTCACTTCTTTCTTTTTTTTTTTTTTTTGCCAGTATGTCTTCCTTAATCTACCCTTTAAACTTACACGCTCTTTGGTTGGTTTTTACATACGTATGATTTCAAGTACAACTGACATCCCCAGCTCTCCAATTCTTTATCTGCAGCTTCCCAAACTTCAAGTGCCTACAACCAAGGCCGTGCTTGCTTCTTATTATATTCAGATGTCCCATAGAGAATTCAAACTCAACTAAGAACTACAAACATCATTTGTTTTCCATCACCAACTTTTTCCTTCATTTGTCCTTTATCTTTATTGATGCCATTCAGGTGTCCAAGCTAGAAATCTGAATGTTTTTCAGGTTTCCTCACTCTCTTTTTCCTGAGCACTGAACCAGGTCTTGCTAATAAAACTTCCTAAGTTTTCCTTAAATTTAACATATTTTTCCATTCCTATAATCACTGCTGGTGTAATTACCATTTACTTCTTAGGTTGAAAGTGGTAAAAAACATTTTTAAAAGATGCCTTAAAATGTTGTTTAAGAAATTGTATAAATTCATATTAATTATAAATATGAAATTCACATTAATCAGTCTTTTAGCATTAAAGTGCAGAGTCCAGGCCTTTTTTATTGTTACTGTTTTTAGTATGAAATTGATGTTTGGAATTCTTTATTATCTTTCTTGCATAAACCATATTTCAAATGCAATTCTGTGAGTCCAGTTTTCTTTTATTTCAAGACAAGTTCTTACTTAACTACATTAAGAAAGCATGGGCCCTGCATGCATTTTATTTTAGAACTCTGATCAGTTTAGTTCTGAGGATCTGTTAATATTCTCTTTCCTGATCTCGGTAATGGTTACAAGTTGTGTTCACCTCGTGAAAATTAACTGAGATACATAATTATGGTTTGTGCATTTCTGTGTATATATGTTTCACTTTGAAATAAAAAAAAATGCAGTTGAAGGTAATTACTGTAAACTTAGAGGACAGGTAGAACATTGTCGATCAAAACAGAAATCTGATGGTACAAAATCTGAGGTTTGAACTAAAGAAGGGGCAGGATTTGGATGAGCTGAGAGGAAGAGGAGGGGAGGCATGACATGAGAAAGGAGGTAGAGATGGGAATGGGTAAGGCACACGCGGGAGGAAATTAGGAGGCAAGTGAGACCAACAAAGGGAGTCAATGGAAAGGATCACTAGTAAATAAGCTTGGAGAGAAAGGGCGGGTTCCTATTAAAAAAGTAATACTGAAAGACAGTTTCACCGAAGGGAAAAAAATCCCAAGAAAATAGAAAAATATTTGTTCACTAGAGAATGCATGTTTCTTACTTCCTGGATCTCACAAAACAAAATATGTAATGAAAAAATATTATAACAACTGAATATACATCAATTTGTTGCAAATTTTTATTTCCCAACTACAATTATAATTTGTCAAGGAATTAAACATTCATGGAATCTGAAGTTCAAGCTTGTTTATTTATTATTTGCTCAAATTAAAAAATTCTCCTGAAATAAAACTAAAACAAAAATAATTTTTATATGTCAAAAATAATTTTAAATCATACTATTGGGAAATTAAAAACAAAACAAAGATAACAAACACTACTTATTAGCTAACATCACCCCCTGAAAATTCCTCTGGGAAGTTTTTGCATTTGTGAAATCGGAGAGGCTTATACTGAAAGTGTTTTTGCCAAACAACTAAAGCGGCACTTACTTCCGTAAATACCATGTAATATAACCTGTAAGTCTCCACAGAATTGAGAGCTCTCAGAAATGGCTTGCACATTCCATACTTCTGTCACATGGGACAGGTGGAGACAGGTGACGTGCTTGAACGCAGCACCATTTTGGTATGAAAACTGCTACTTAGTGGAAGTATATTTGTAATAAAAAAGGGCTTTTCCCACATGAAAGCACATCTTTAAAGTTCCATTTTCCCCCCAAATGCAGATGCACTGGGGGTCTCATATGTGCTCTTCACAGTTGAATTATTCTACATTGTATTTACTCAAGAAAATCCCAGTTGCTCTCCTTCCCCTTCCTTCTCCAATTCCTGATATAATATTGCCCTCTGGCAATTGGTTCTGAAACTCTGAACTGCTGCCTGACATGCTCTGCAGTCATCAAAATATTCAGTCTTCAGAAGGAAAATCCAGGGATTGATAATAAGCCTAAAATTAATGAAGACCAATGAGGTAGCTAATTTCCTCTTGGTAAGAACCTTTTTTATTAAAAGATATTTCTAGGTCTTGGCTCATCTGAATAATTGCATACTTCAATGACTCCCAAATAGCCATGTCTGACTTCAAGCTCCTTTCCCTTTCTAGGCGCATGCCTCCAACTGCTGGCTGCCCATTTCCACAAACGTTGGCTGAACACCTATTGCTTGCAGAGTGCTACAGTAGATTTAATGGAAGATAACACATAATAAGTTATGATTCCTGTCTGAGAGCATCTTACAATCTATTTTGTAGCGTTAAAACAAATGCACAGAAGAATAAAAGTGCAATATTGAGACAATAACCAATTTTTGCTAGAGTCCAGACAATGAACCAATATATAAATATGTAGTTTTTCAGATGTTGAACATGCAATGAATAAAAAGGTAGCAGAATAAGCGGGGAAGAAAGTGGCAGGGTAGGTGAGATTTTGATATGGTGCTCAGGGATGTTCCATCTGATAAAGATGGTATCTGAGCAAGATGTGTGAGAAGTGGGAGTGTGCACAGTGCGGCTCTGGGCAGGAAGAGCCTTCCAGGAAGAGGGAGGAGCTAGGGCAGAAACCCTGGGTGAGAGGTATATGTGTATGTACTACATCCACATATAATGTACATATTTTTAAAAAATTTAACCAAAACATAAATAGTTCTTACTATATGCTGTGTTGTTTTAAGTAATTTGCAAATATTTAGTCATTTAGTCATTATAAGCCAAGTTTTCTTTTATAAAACATTTTATTGTATTTTTCCCTTTACCATTTAGTCACCTTATACCCCCTTTCCTCTGCAGTCACCACACTGTTGTCCATGCCCATGAGTCCTTTTTACTTTGTGCTCAACCACATTCCCCTCTACCTTTCCCCTCCCTTAGCTCTCATCCTGCTGTGTATCTATGAGTCTGTTCCTGTTTTGCTTGTTAGTTCAGTTTTTTCATTAGATTCCACATATGAGTGAAATCATATAGTATTTGTCTTTTTCTGACTGACTTATTTCACTTAGCATAATGTTCTCCGGGTCCATCCATACTGTCATAGAGGGTAAAATTTTCTTCTTATTTATGGCTGAGTAATATTCCATTGTGTAAATATCACATAGTTGTTTTATGTACTCAGTTAGTGATGGACACTTGGGCTGCTTCCATACCTTGGTGATTGGAAATAATGCTGCAGTGAACATAGAGGTGCTCATGTTCCTTCAAATTAGTGTTTTGGGTTCCTTCGAATATATTCCCCGATGTGGGATCTCAGGGTCAAAAGGCAGATCCATTTTTAATTTTTTAAGTACAGAGGTATCTCTGTACTGCTTAAAATGACTGGCCTTTTACCAGACAGACCTTGTATTTAATAAAATTTTCTATTAATTCTCTCTTCTTTATAGTATGAGTTATTACATGCCATATCTTATTCATCCCTATTTGCTACTACATTGCTTAACATATAGTAAGTACTCAATAAAGGTTTGTTGATCAAATAAATAAGATTTCCCAGTTTTTAATTTAAATAGGAGGATATATTTGGGCTACTGACTATACATTCTCACAAAAGAGAAAATTTTGATCCATCATATCTTTCTATTCTCAAAGAACAACAGAGAGTTTGTTCATGGTATAAACTTTTGAGAAAGGCCTTTTCTCATGTTGGTTCAATCTTCTATTATTTTATCTTGTACTGTATAAATGAGTTGTGTTATTTCCATCAATCTGTTAGTTGTAGTTTCTCTCAAACTGTTTGGCTGTTTTAACTTGTGGAGCATAACACTGAAGAGTTAAAAAATTCCAGTTGCCAAATGTAGATACAATTATATAAATTCATGAATTTCACTGAAAAATATGACTCTTCTCTGACATAGATGCTAATATATATGTTTTAATATGCAGTATATATACGTATTTTATATACATACATACATATACACACACTGCACATTTAAATCAAAGCATTTTGTCACCTCTAAGTTCTTCCACTTAAAGAGATGTTGAAAAGTTCTTAGGCTCCTGGTATCTATCACAAGTGAACAATGAAATCAGTTCTGATTTGAACACTGTCACTTGGATTACATTTATCTGTTGTAAGGTAGTGCCGAGTTAGCAGGCCTCAGAGATGAATCACAGCACTGATTGTCAACTTGACAGCCTTGAAGATGAGTAGCATTATTTTATCCCTTTCTTCCCAGCAGCATGTGTCAAGATTTCTGAGTGGCTACATGCTTCAAGATTTGCTATTCCTTGAATAAGTGGTAGTGTCCAACTTTGGCTCATATCTGATCCTCCTGGCTCCCGAATACCTTTATGATTCTCCATTAACTATATAGTAAATTTGTGATTGGCTAAAATGTGGATTTTTTTTTTTCATCACAAGTACTGCTTCAAGTTACATAGAAAAGAAATAAATATATTACACGATACTATATATAGTGATATGTAGATATTTCTATAGTGTTTCATAGCATGGAGTAAAGGCAAGAGTACTCAGCCTAGAAAGCAAGAATCCCAGTTCACAGCCCCTGGCTGGATGCATGACTGACCCTGGAAAAGTAATCCACACCCTTTGAGCCTGAATGTCCTCATCGCTAAAATTTAAAATTTGTACTAAATGATCCCTTTGATCCATTGAGATCAAACATTCTGTTTCAAAGAAATGCAAGAAGCTCAGTACCTATTACTATTAATTAGATTATATTACATCTAAAAATAACTGATAAATACGATATAATTCATTAAAACAATTAAATAAAAGGAGAAACTGAATAAAAAAGAAACTCAGAATGAAGAATACTAGAAATAAAGATATAATCTCTGATAGATAGGCAGTTAAAATTAGAATGTTATAATATATTTAATTAGAACGAAGCATTTAGTGAATTCATTTCCAGAAGACAGAAGTGGTCAACATTGACTCCAAATGAGGTAAAAATTGAGAACATACCAATTACTATAGAAGAAATCAGAAGCATGTCAGAGATGTACTTCTACCAATGTTACTGGACCAAGATAAAAATTCTATCAAATCTTTAAAAAACAGATGTGAATTTAGACTATTCTGAAGTGTGTGTGTGCATGCACATACAAAATTATCTTAATTTATTTCATACAAATAACATGGGGCTGATAACAAATTCTAAAAGATGTAGCACGAAAAGGAGAAAAATAGATGCAAGTTTCACATATATTTAAAAATAAAAAAATAATAAATTTTAGGCAAACAAACCTAAGAGTAAATTAAAGAATAATATAACATAAACAACTATGGCTAATTCTAAAAGTGAAAGGAAAATTTGATGCAAAAAGCTGCACTAATATAATTCATCATATTAACAAGGTCAAAAGAAAAAAAACATGTAATTAATAAATGGTACAATAGCATTTTATAAAATTGAAATCCTTTCTGAATAAAAACTCTTAGAAAAGAATATCTCTCATACCAACAGTTTACATTACACTGAATAATAAAACTTTCAAATATTCTCTTATGATAAGCAAATATGTATGATTACTATTGTTCTGGAAGATTCACTGTATACCAGAAGGTAAGAGGAAATACACAAATTTTTATGAAGATCCTTAATTATTTCTGGTAGATGATTTGATTTTTATGATAAAAACTAAATAATCAGTTGAAAGTATTAGAACTAATAAGAGTTGAATAAAACATAAATACACAAAGTCTGTTGGTTTCCAATGTCACAAAAAGCCAGTTGGAAAATATGAAAAAAAAATGGTGTCATTTACGTCAACATATGTGTAAATGTATTCTCTGGTATATAGCCATATGTAGGGCAATATATGACACAGGCTATAAGAGAACTTTATAAAAAATTAACTGAATATCAAAAAGAAAAAAACAGATGAACTAAATGAATGAAGAATTATATCACGCTATTCAATGGGAATACTTAATGTAAATATATTGATTCTTTCCAGGGAAATCTCCAGAGAAATATTTTTATAAGTTAATAAAATTATTGTAATGTTCATTTTGGACAATTACTTGTTTGAAAATAGCTATGAAATTCTTGAAAAATATGAACGCTTAGAGAAGACTTATTCTCTAGATTAAAAAAAAAACAATGTAATGTTGAACTGACCTCAATTAGGAGATGGAAAAACAACAGAAAACTAAAATTCCATGAAAAAATTCAAGAACTTACAATGTTTTGAGGCATGTTTATTATCGTATTTGCAATTGGTGGGAAAAAGGATTATTCACCAGATGTTATTGGGACAAATGGTTTGGTCTGTCCAGAAAAAGTCCAGCTATTGTTAATCTAATGAGGATGGGTTGGGTGACATCAATATAACCTGGCAGCCAAGGAGAGTGGACTGGAATTTGCATGCATGAATAATGACAACTTCACTGCACTAGTCGGTGAGGAAAGTAGACAACCCATTAAGTGAGCATGTGTACTGTGTGGCTGTTGCATTCAAAAGGACTGAGCAAGTAGAACAACAAATCTGCATCAAATTTTGCACCAAGTTTGAACATTCCTCCATGGAAACTATTTGGATGATTCAGAAGGCTGCAGCTATGGGCAACTCGTTATTGGCAACTTTATCACACCCACTCAAGCATCATGACTCATGCAGAGGTTTTTGCAAAACATCAAATTATCCAGGTGACTCAGCTCCTGTACAGCTCAGATTTGGTGCTCTGGGATTCTGGCTTTTCCCAAAACTATAATCACCTTTGAAAGGGAAGAGATTTCAGACCATTGATGATATTCAGGAAAATACAGCAGGGCAGCTGATGGTGATTGGGAGAACTGTGTGAGGTCCCAAGATTCCTACTTTGAAGGGGACTGAGGCGTCATTGTTCAATGTACAATGTTTCTCATATCTTGTATTTTCTTCAATAAATGTCTCTATCATAGTATATGGCTGAATACTTTTTGCACAGACCTCGTATACATAAATAATAATGCCATTAAAGTATATAAAAACTTAGGTGAACATTTACATAACCTTGGGGAATGGAAGTCCTTTCTAATTAGGATACCAATCCAGATAACATAAAGAAAAGTATTTGTAGGTTTTGCAAATACATATGTATATATATATTTCATTATACATAACAAATTAAAACAAAGTTCTTATCTGTCAAGAATGCCATAAACATAATTTATAAGTGAAAGATGAACCAGAGAAAAGTTTGCAAGTTGTACAGAAATTTCCCTCAATAATTTAAAAAGATTTATTAAAAAAAGAATTTATAAACTATGACAGGAAACCTAAAAAAATGAAAAAATCCAATTTCATTCTAAGTAAAGAAGTCATAAATGAAAACAAGCTACCACATTAAACTATCAAACTGGACAAGAATGTTTTAAAAAGTTACAGTACCCTATGGCAGAGAGCTCTGAAAATGTACATACATTTATGGTTTGTTGGAAGAGTAAATTGGTAAATATTTTTGGAGAGCTGTTTGACTATATTTAATTGTGCTATGAACAAAACATTTCTTTTTAAGTAACATTCCAACAAAAATGTTTATGGATGGGTACAAATATAGACTTGAGACTTTTGTTTCAATACATTCAGTATTGAAACAAAGTGCTAGGGAATTGGACACAGACTAACTATTCCCAAATGGGAAATTGGCTAAATAAATTGTGAGAGCACCCCTGAAAGAAGGATCCACAGAAGATACTAAACATGACATGGGTGCAAGACTGTGGGAAGTATATTCCAAATCTTTCATTAATGAAAAAAGAAGATTCCAAAAGAACAACTACATTATCATCCAGGTATTTCTGGAAGAACACAATGTAAAATATTAAAGAACCATACCTGTGTGTATAGCTTTCAATTTTGTATAGAATAAAAGTATTAGTTTTGGAATACAATTTTTAAAAAAGCCATGGGTTACATAGAAATAAGAGAAAACAGGGTGGATGAGAGAGACATATGGGCCTAACATGTTTGGGCACCACTGAAGGAGGGAATGATTTCTATTCACCGACCTCATGTCACAAGGATCCACAATCAAGTACAAAGTCCAGCTACACCTCCTTATTATTGGGTGGCCTCGGGCAAGTCATTTAACATTTCTTCATTTCCGTTTCCTATTGTGAATCAGAGATTGCAGGGTGCCTGAGCATGAAATGAGATACACACAAAGCAATGTTCAAATAATATTCTTAACATGAGATGATTCCAGAAGGTACAAGGTAAGAGGAAAGTCAAAGTCTAAGGAATCATACCTATAGAAATATTGGATTGGAACTTCAGGCCAAGGGAGTGACATAGATAGATACACTTTGCTTCCTCACACAACCAAATAAGGACAATGACCAATTTAAAAACCAAAAACAGCAAAAACTACCAGAAAAATCAAACTATATGGAAGCCCCAAAACCAAGGAGTTAAAGAAGAAAGATTCATCCAGACTGATAGAAGGGGTGGAGAAAGGCAGCCAGGATGGAGAGGACACGCAGCAAGGTGACAGAACAGGCTGGAGAGGCTGCAGCTGGCAGACTGGAGAGGTGGTCCCACATTCATGTATGGATTAGCCAAAAGGAGCAACTACGGAACAAGACAGACCACACAACCCAGGGTTCCAGTGTGGGAAAACTATACTCTACAACCTCTGGCTCTAAAATCCTGTGGGGTTGTGGTGGTGGGAGGAACTGCCAGTCTCACAGGAGAGTTCATTGGAGAGACCTAGGGGGTGTTAGAACATATACAAGCCCACCCACCTGAGAATCAGCAACAGAAGGTCCCAATTGCTTATAGGGAAGTGATTGGAAGTGCAGCAAGAGCTGAGCAAGGGGCATTGTTCCCTCTCTGACCCCTCCCCCATATACAGTGTCACAATGCAGCAAAGTGGGTTGCCTCACCCTGGCAAATACATAAGGTTCTGTCCCTTACAATGTAACAGGAGCACCAAGACAAAAAATATATAGCCCAAATGAAAGAGCAGATCAAAGTTCCAGAAAAAGAAGTGAGCAATGAGGAGACAGCAAACATATCACATGCACCATTCAAAACACTGGTAATCAGGATGCTCACTAAAATGACTGAGTTTGGACACAAAATAGAGGAAGGACTGAAGGCTACACAAAGTGAAATAAAGGAAAATATACAGGAACCAACAGCAAAGGGAAGCAAACCAGGGCTCAAATCAACAATTTGTAAGAGAAGGAAGAAATAAACATTCAACCAAAACAGAATGAAGAAACAAAGATTCAAAAAGATGAGGAGAGGCTTAGGAACATCTGGGACAACTTTAAAGGTCCAACATCTGAATCAGAGGGGTGCCAGAAGGGGAAGAGGAAGAGCAAGAAATTGAAAATTTATTTGAACAAATAATGAAGGTGAACTTCCCCAATCTGGTGAAGGAAATAGACTTCCAGGAAGTCCAGGATGCTCAGAGAATACCAAAGAAATTGGACCCAAGAAGTAACACACTAAGCCACATCAAGATTAAATTACCCAGGATTAAAGATAAGGAGAGAATCTTAAAAGCAGCAAGAGAAAAGGAGACCATTACCTACAAAGGAGTTCCCATAAGAATAGCAACTGATTTCTCAAAAGAAATCTTACAGGCAAGAAGGGCCTTGAAAGAAGTATTCAAAGTCATGAAAGGCAAGGATCTACATCCAAGATTACTCTATCCAGCAAAGCTACCATTTAGAAGGAAAGGGCAGATAAAGTGCTTCCCAGACAAGGTCAAGTTAAAGGAATTAATCATCACCAAGCCCTTTTATATAAAATGTTAAAGGGACTTATCTAAGAAAAAGAAGATCATTGAAAATACGAATAGTAAAATGACAACAAACACCACTATCAACAACCAAACCTAAAAATAACAACAACAAAAAAACTAAAGAAACAGCTAGAACAGGAACAGAATCACAGAAATGAAGATCACATGGAGGGTTATCAGCAGGGAGAGAGAAGGGGGAGAATGGGAGAAAATGTACCGGGAATAAGAAGCATACTTCATAGGTACAAAATAGACAGGGGGAGTTAAGAATAGTATAGGAAATGGAGAAGCCAGAGAACTTATATGTATGATATATGGACATGAACCAAGGGGTGGGGGACAAATACTGGTGGGAGGGGGGTGCAATGTGGAGGGGAATAAAGGTGAGAAAAAAAATGGGACAACTGTAATAGCACAATCAATGAAATATCATTAAAAAAAGAAATATTGTAAATGTGGAACATTTTTCTTATTTTGAATTCCACAAGAAAAATTTTAAAAAGCACAAAAAAGTCTTAAAGGCTATAGCTAAAAATGTATGTTAAGGATTCTAAGGGGTAAATAAAATATGCCTACGAATAAGAAAATCTAGCAGTTCTGGAAAAAGGAGCTCTCTTTGATGAAGAGACTCACTTCTCCATGTTGGGTGGGGAATTTAGTCACCATTTAAGTTAATCTTTGGCAGAGATAGGCTATAAGATATGGGAACAAAGGAAATCCCATTTGGGATATGAGACAAACTTCACGTTACAGAGATTATTACCTATTGTTTAAAAAAGATAAGAGGAAAGAATGCATCAGGGATTGAATTGAATCCAGATGATACATCAATAAGAATTTTATTTCTAAGATTTGCAGTCAAAATGATCAGACTCATCCAAATGAATGGGACAGAAAACATTCTCAATTCTGCCCATTAACTGGCAAAAGGATGCTGAAGGAAGGCATCAGGCAGCTGCTTAGTGGAGTCCATCACTGAGGCTTAATGTGCATGTAGTACACCAGCCACAATTTTAGCAGAAATTGAAATCTAGGAGGCTTGGCACCCAGCACTGGCATAGGGAGAAAACTATCCCAGGAAAAAAATTAACTTTAAAAAGGTTCAGATGCATGAGGAAAGTGGATATCAAAATCAAACATGCAAATGGGTACCTGTGTTTTGGTGACATTTGGTTATCTCTGTAGCCTAACAAAATCTTACTTCCAGATTTGGAATCGTGGTTGATAATTTTAAGAATCAATTGGTAAAATGAGACCCAAAGCCTAAAAATCTTTCAAGACTGAAAAGAAGGCACTATTCATTGTGAAATACATTTTTGAGTAACAGCCACTTAAATTATCTCATACAGATATTTTCTTAAAAGCCTGACCAAATGCTGTGGCATTTTTCTATTATTCTTCGACACAGCCTGAATCAGATATCAGACTAACTATGTCGAAAGATGACAATAACCAATCCTCAGAATCTCATTTTGCTGGTTAATTTGGAAATGCTTAGAATAATCTGATAAATTTTATGTCAATTTGATTGATGGCCTGTTACAACAGTTGAAAATTCTTATTTAACTCTGTACTGGTCAACATGATCAAACAGTTTCATCATTTTAACATATTTCATATGAAAATGCCTGTATAAATGCCTTCATTATTATTCTGGCTATCTTCTACACAACTGGATCTGCATCATGCCAGTGTAGCCAGCCTCTCATTTTTAAGATAACTGCCTCTGTGTGTATGTGTGTTCTTTTTTTGCATATAGAATTTGTACTAACAATTATTGACTTCCCAAGGTATCCACATTTGATGAGTAACACTAAGAACCACACCCAAAAATGTCTCATTTATTCAATAAATCTTTATGGAGTGCTCTCTCATTTTCATTCATTCATTCATTCATTCATTCAACAAACATTTACTGAATACAGCAAATATTACTGAGTGTAGTAAACCCCATGCTAGGCCCTAGAAATTTGGCTGTGAACAGAACACTCAGGATGGTTATACCTGCTTTTTCTCTCATCCTTGAGTATGCAGTCTTTTTCAGGGGCTTTGCCTTTTTCTAGATAATTATATAGGTTTTTCCCTCATTTCATTCAGTTTCTGCTCAAAAGTCATGTCTTCAAAGATGCCTACACTATCTATACACTCCCCACACATTCACCATCTGTGTTTATCCTCTTACATGGCTTTAATTTTTATTCACTGATCTTGTTATTAAAATTGTATGACATATTTTTCTGTCTTCCCCTATTATAATATGAGTTCAAGGATACACACTCTGTATAGTTTACACTAGGCCTAGAATAATGCATGAAAAATAATAAGAGATCAAAATTTTTGTGGAACGAGTAAATGAATGAAGCTGAAATCTCTAAATTTGGATAAAATAAGTTACCTTTATTTATGAACTCACATTTTAATGACTAGAGAAAGGCAAGTGAACAATTACTAGTGGAAGATGTGCTAAAGAGTCACCTGAAAGGCTATTTGAAAGAGTAAAGACAGGGTCACTGGAGAGGTGAGGTTTGAATTCCTTACTGAGGAGGAGCTAACGTGTGAGCTTTTTGGAGAGAGAGAACATTGGAGGCCAAGTCCCTTAGGACTGGGAAGGAGACTAGTACTATTGGTGGGCTAACAGTAGAACAAGGGAGGGGGGAGAAGTGTGGAACACAACTGAAGAGTTGGGAAGGGGCCAAATTGTGGGGAGTCTTACGAGCCTACTTACGGAGTTTAAATTAGATACAGGGTCCGGCACAAAAACACCCCTTTTTTTTCACAAAATCATAAGCATGCAATTCTGTAACATAACAATATTATATCCAAGCACACCATATGACATTTTAGGTGAAAAGTTCAAATTGCTGTCCATCTTGTGAGAGACATTCGCGTACCCTACCAATCACACTCAAGCAAGCCTTACTTCTGCTGGACCCCGTGTACAATAAACTTTGGAGATATCAATTGTAAGTGTTTACCACTTGCGTAGAGAATAAATTGTGGAGAGAGGATGCAGAAGAACCAGTTATTGCCATAGAACAGGTGACGTGCGGCGGTGGCCTGATTAGAGTGATTGCCCTGGAAGTGGAGAGAAGCAGACCAACAATGAATGTAATTTTGAAGTGGAGCCATCAGGACTTGCTGGGAGATTGCAGGTGGGAATTTAAAGGTTGAAATCTGCAGAGGCCTCTGTGATGATTCCCAGGTTTTGGGCTTGAATCTTTTGCAGAAGGTGATGCCATTTGCTGGTGTGTAAATTGTTTGGTGTCTGCCTTAGATGATCATTTTACTAGTCCATAATGTTTCACATTTCACTTCGGGATTATTTTGCCTTTGACAATTTAGAATTTACATCTGTTTTCATTCCATAGCTAACCTACCGAAGTCAGCTGTTGACTCAAGAATGTTGCTTTTCTTACTTCTAATACTTAATTTGGGATCGCATTAAATGCAATATGTGCAAATGAAAATAGAAAATATGTTTTGTTAATTTTTCTGATCTTTGGAATGGAATAATGCTTGATAGATAATGTAAAAGCTATTGATCAAACTGATATTTGGAGTGACAGATTGGTTTTAATTTCTCACCGTCTCCCAGTCAAACTATTAATGGTCCAGTTTTAGTTCACATTCTCCTGTGAAAATTGGTCAATTTAGAGAGAATTCTATTGTAATCAATATTAAAGCTACAAATTTTAATTAAAATAATAATTTAAACAGGGTCCTTAAACCCTAAGGATACTGGTTTTGTAATTGTTAAATGAAAAATTAGTTTTTCACAAATAGTTGAGTTTTAAGAATCTCTTTTGTTCTAGGATAAAGAGGATTGCCCATAACTGTTTGTGGCTTTTAATCAGCTTGTCTAACAACTGCTATAATAGAAAGTGCGCTTTTTGTGGCCCTCTTTATCTAAAACTAATATTATAATAAACCTCTCTTGAGACTGTGTCTCGAGATTTACAAAGAATAATTCTGTTTTTCCACGTGATGGGCAATATTTATTTTTTCCTAAAAGTATTGCTCAATAACAGGAGGCTGTTTTAATGACAGTTTAATGATAGAACCTCCAATGATAGTTTATATTGTGAAATTATTCATTTTAACATTACCCACATCCCTTAGCTCATTTGCCGTGAGTACTTAGTTATTCTTTTGGGTAGTGTCTGTGAATTTTTCATCCCTTCTCTCATTTCTCTGTAAGGAAATCTTGGAGGCTAATTAGTTCATCAATCATAATTTTATTTTTGGGAGCAGTAATTCAGTTCTACTCTTCTGGTAAAGGAAGTATTTAATCATTTCTTTCTTTTGAAGTAAATTCACATATGATGCCTCTGTGGATAGATCAAATGCCATGGTATTTCCTACCTAAAAGGGCATTTCTACTGAGGCTATTGGGTTGAAGCTAAAGATAAATTGATTGTTTCAGAAACCAACTTTGATAAGTTATCTTCCTGGTAAGATGTCATCTGAATGATTCTGTCATTTTTGAAAATGAGCATGACATTTACTACAATATGACAAGTGTAAATAGGTGATCTTAGGCTATGTCTGAAAACCTGGTAGTAGGACTTCTGCTAAAACTAAAATGATTATTCCTGGCACTTGGAGTTGAGTAAGCCAGCAAGCAGTAGGTTGACCTGAGGGGAGCAACTGACTCTTGTGCTGCAATAGATTGTAGCTGATTTTTTAAATCAAAACTTAAGAGCTAGATTAAGTCTTCCATTTATAATGTAAGCCCCTTCGAAATATTTTCCTTAGACTTATAAATTTCATAATTTGTTATGTTAACATATAAAAAGAGTAAATTTTATAGTATAATCATGTTCATATTTATATTAATAAAAAGGCCAAAGTGTAACTGTAAATCCAATCTGGGTCCTTGCATTTCAGATGAGCATACTAACCATATATAAGTCAGTTGTTTAAGAATAAATTCAGACAACATGCCATGACAAGATATAGGAAAAGTAGAAATAAAGCAGTGATGAAGGCATTTGTGAAGCTAAGAAATATAAAATATGGTACTATTCAATCCTAAGAAAATTCAGGCAACCTTACAGACTAAGGGTTCATGACTGAAATATCAGAACAACATGTAGTTGAATCCTAAGCAAGAATCTGTTGCTGACCTTGTCCTTCATTGACTTACAGGTTCACTTTCCGTGCTTACTCTGCTTCACTCATTTGTATTTCTTCCACCCCCCTCTCAGAGATTAAAAGATGTGTGCAAATTAGAATCCACTTTCCATAAAGGAAAGCTGAGTCGCCCTGGCTCAAATGAACCTGCTGCTAGAGCAGGAAAGTAAAGCAAGCAGAACTGAAGGTGTGTTCCTCTTGAAAGGTTAAGTCACTCCTAGAAGTTGTAGCCTAAATTGGCAGTCAGGTTGAAAACATTTAAGCTCCTAATCATCCTACTCCTGTAAATGCATTCATATTGCACTTGCTCTAGGAATACAGGAGAAAGGTTCTTAAACTGATTAAGAAGTGTGCAAGAGGAGGTGTAGCAAATTAATGGTAAAATAGAAAAGTACAGGTGAGATGGACATACTTTTGTCTCTCAAAGGAAAGCATTCTTAAGGTTTAGTTCTAAAACTCTGCACTGCTGGGCACTAACATTTTTGTGGGACAGGAAAAGAAATTTATTTCCAATGCTGGTGCTTGCTACAGCTGGAGATGGCTAAGGGGTATAGTGAGAATTAATTTTACTGTCTCAATTCAGAGTTAATTTAGTGTGCTGCCATCAAACTGAAACAGCTGAACTAAAACCACCAGGAGCAGCAGCGGCATCTTTAAAGCTGTCGCTTAAATGGTGTGGGACGTATCTGAATGTAAGGGAAGAAATTAAGATGAGGGTTCAGGGCTGTTTAATCCAGGTTGAATACCCGATAGACTAATATCCTCAAAGGATAATATAATGTGCTCCTTACAAAATGTCCTTCAAACACAGTATCACAGAGCTAGAGAAAGGAAGCTTCCTTCTTGAGGGAGATGATGGATTTGGAAAAAAAAATGGGAATATTTTTGTTGAAAATTTAAAATAATTCCTTTTTTGATGATAAGAAAGTTACATTTTCTATAGGCAACATTCACCAAATTAATACTAATCGACTATTCTTATTGTCTTCGTGTAAAAGTCACTCTTAATTAGGATTTTCAATATTTAAGCAAGATTTCAAGTCTAATCAAGTACTTTTTTGTTAAATTTCCTAAGGTCATTATTTTGAATCAGTACCTTAATGGAGTCAGTAATGCATAAATTGAGTCTGTAGAGATACTGTAAGATTTTAGCTATTTGTTGTGTACACAAAAACATAACATTTTGAGTATGTTATACAAATAATAATGATTATCAATTTGTACAACATTCAATAGGGTGAATTTACAAAATAAATACGAAACATCTATTTTGAAATGTGTACTTTACTCAGTCCTTTCAATCAGTTTGTCATTTCTTCGTAAACTCAGGTTAGCCATGACAGACATACATCAATTGTTTTGTTCTCAGCAGAATTCTGGCAACTTGCACTTATTGGTTGTGATTGTTAACATTGATCATTTTTTTCAGTAAAAGCTTCATTTAGTTAGATCAGAATTGTTCTCTCTGATGCAAATCAAACCTTTTAGTAAGTCAAACCTTCTCATAAGTCAAACTGTCATCTGTTTACCCATCTTCTCAGGTAGTATAATACATTTTTTTTTCCCACTCATCAAGTCTTTTTACATATCTGGTGAGAATAGCACGAGGAGCTCCTGCTTTAGGTGTCCATCCAGCCCCAATTAAAGTAATAAATGAATGCTAAAACAGAGATTGAAACATGTGATGGAAATCCCGTGGAAGAGAAATGTGGCGGACGCACAAGGGGACTGCAGCTGCAGGTGTTAGGATGTGGGACCCCACAGAGAGAGAGAGAGGACCGCAAACTAAACTGCTGCAGGGCAGGTGGGCACACAGTGTCCTGCACATGCAGCGGGAAACAAGAACTGGGTCCTCAGCATGAAACTGAAAGAAGCATGATAAAAGCTGTGACTACCACCCAGGGACATAGCTTTTATTCAGCGACAGAGCTGAAGCGGTCAGAGGGAGCTAAGTGATGACATAATGAGGAACTGTGCCAGCCCGCCTGCTGGCCCAACGACTGGAATTTCTTTGCTCCTAAGAGAGATGGGCCTCCCAGTATGCCAGCGTAAGATGCAGTTGCACACGTGGGCTCTAGGGGCTAGGAAGGGGCATCTTTAAAACTATCAGACTTGGAGGGATAAGAGAAAACTCTCATTCGAAATTACTCGCTAAATAAAATTTCAAAATGCCTGAGGAAAAGTAACTTTAAAAAGGAAGGCATTCAATGTAATGACTGAAAGAATTCATGCCATTAAAAGTCAAAATAACAGAGCAATCTGATGGCAACTTTAAAATCTATATTTAGGATTATAAAAAAATAAAAAATAACCCATAGAATGGAACAAAATAAAATATTAATTCAGAATAGAGATATAGTGACAATAACAGATATTAAAAATGTAGTAATTTAAATTTAAAAGATCAATATATGAGAATAATAATAAACTTGAAATCAAAGAGAGAATTAATGGATAGCTACATGACAATAAATCATCCAGACCAAATTTCAGAAAGATAAAAGGATAAAAAATATGAAAATGAATTAAAGTAAAATGAGGATGGAGCAAGAAGCTATACAATACTTATTATAAAAGGTCCAGCAATGGATAATAGTGAGTGTAACTAAAATAGTATTCCAAAAGAAATAACTGAAAATTTTCACATTGAAAAATATTAGTCCTTAGATTGAAAGTTCATACCAAGTACTGAACTAGATAAATAATAATAAATCCACATCTAGATGCATTACAAGAAAATGTAGATATCTAGATTTAATACAGTGTTGATAAAAGACCTACAAAAAACAGACAAATTGATAGGCAACTTCACATAAACTAGATTATCAGAAGTCAAGGGATTTGTATTTTTAAAAGTATTGAAAGAACACTTAAACTAGAATTTTATACCCAGATACATTATCATTGAGTTAAAATAGTTGACTACGTTATAATAATTGTTATGTTAGACATAGTTTTCATGTAATTATGTACCTTGGAGGATACTCCATGTCAGTACTTATTGATCTAATCTTCCTTCTCAATTCTTGCATAGTAGTCTATAAAACATGGGTAGCATAATTTAATACTTATTGATGTTTTGATTATATTCTATGTTTGCTATCTTAACAGTGCTATAAGGGAAAGCTTTACATGTTATTTTTTTCCATGTGCATGAAAGTTTCCTTAGGAATATCAAGGACTTACAGTGCAGAGGGCCTGTAACATTCAGATACAAACTTGCTAAATTGGTTTTAAAGCACCTGAACCAATATAATCATGGGCCTCTTAACCACAGGTATATGTTCTGAAAAATGCATGATTAGGTGATTGCAACCTTAAGTGAACATTATAGAGTATACTTTACACAAACATAGATGGTATAGCCTACTACACACCTAAACTGTGTGGTATAGCCTATTGCTCCTAGACTATAAACCCGCACAGAATGTTACTGTACAAAACAACACAAGATCAAATCAAGCACAAATGAAAATAATGCAATTAAGAGACACAAACATGAGATGCATATGGTCACTGTCAGTGTAACATGGCATACTATTGTACAGCAAACACTTTTTATAATTAGAAAGAGTGCACTCTAAAATAGTAACAAAGACTATGGTATAGTAAATACATAAACCAGTAACAGTCACTTATTATCAAGTATTATGTACTACACATAATTGTACCTGCCATATGTTTACACAACTGGAAGTGCAGTAGGTTTGTTTACACCAGCACCACCACCAATGTGTGAATAATGCATTGCACCATGATGTTGCAAAGGTGATAACATCACTAGGCACTATGGTTTTTCAGCTCCATTACAATCACATGGGACAACTGTTACACATTTTGCCCATCGTTGACTGAAACATCATTATGTGGCACATGACTATATATGTACACTGCACTTTTTTCTATGGGAGAAAGAAAACTTATGTTCCTGCACCCTAACAGACTTATGATATCAGTTGTTATCTAATTTTTTGCCAGCTAAAGTATTATTTTTGTTATTGCATAGTTGTTAAATTATTATTGCATGATGTCATTAAACTCTTAAGTCATAGTTTGATATGATTGAAACTTATGTTTAAATGCTCTCTTCTGCAATTTCTTGACTCCTGAAGAGATTAAGCATATTTTCATGTATTTATAATTTATTTGTACTTTCTTCTCTATAAATTGTTTGTTCATGTTTTGTTCATATTCATGCTGATTTTTCTATCTGTTGATTATTAATGTACAAGATTTAAAAATGTATTCTTGATGTTATTATTTTTCTGTTAAATATATGTATGAAAACTTTTTCCCCAGTCCATTACTTAGATTTTAAGTTTATTTTTTTAATTATATTTTATTGATTATGCTATTACAGTTGTCCCATTTTCCCCCCTTCATTACCCTCCATCCTGCACACCCCCTCCTACTCACATTCCCCCCTTTAGTTCATGCCCATGTATCATAAGTTCTTTAGCTTCTACATTTCCCACACTATTCTTGCCCTCCGCCTGTCTATTTTCTGCCTACCATCTACACTACTTGTTCTATGTACCTTGTCCCCCTCTCTCCTCTTCCCACTCCCCTATTGCTAACCCTCCATGTGATCTCCATTTCTGTGTTTCTGCT
>PVKU01006921.1:0-95516 GCA_004027475.1 Anoura caudifer
CCCCCGCCCTGGTCTCCGCACCGCCGGAGTACTCTCCTTACCGTCCGGTTTTTCAACGTCCACTGCAATTTTCGATAATCTGTTTTCAAATATGCTGTGTTTCTGGTGTCTGTTTGCTGTGCTGCTTTGAAAAATGTCCTGGTTTAAGACCTATGTGTGGGAGGCAGAGATGTACGTCCTCTTACCATGCCGCCATCTTCTCTCTCATCGAGTATCCCACTTTTTTAATGGGGAAAATTCAAGAATGAGAGCCAGAGAAGGGGATCCCCAAATTCTGTGTATACACTTTGCACAAATTTATGGCTGATTCCTCAACTACCTAGAATCCTCTCTGCCTTGTTCTACAAGAACTGAAGAGAGGCTCAGTTTCTGAAAACTATAGAGGGGACAGAGTATAGAGTTTGAGTGTGGCCACATTAACTGCCTTCTAAAATAAACAAACAAACAAACAAAGAAACAAACAAAGTAACTACCCTTCAGAAGAACAGAACAAAATCTAGAATCTGCGTAGCATATTATAGACATTGTTCAACATAAAATCCAAAATGACTAGACATACAAAGAAACAGGAAAACATGACCCATTTTCTCTTATTTTTGATATTTTTAAATTATATTTTATTGACTATGCTATTACAGTTGTCCTGATTTTCCCCCTTTGCCTTCCTCCACCCAGAACCTCCTACTCCCTCAGGCAATCCTTACACCATTTGTTCATGTCCATGGGTCATGCTTATAAGTTCTTTGGCTACTCCATTTCCTCTACTGTACTTTATATCCCCATGGCTATTCTGTAACTACTATCTGTACTTCTTAATCCCCTCACCTCTTCACCCATTCCCCCACACTTCTCCCATCTGGCAACCATCAAAATGCTCTCCATATCCATGATTCTGTCTCTGTTCTTGTTTGCTTAGTTTGTTTTTTAGATTCAATTGTTGATAGATTTGTATTTTTTGTCATTTTATTGTTCATAGTTTTGATCTTCTTTTTCTTAAATAAGTCACTTTAACATTTCATATAATAATGGCTTGGTGATGATGAATTTCGTAAGTTTCTTCTTGTCTGGGAAGCACTATTTTTAAAAATATTTTATTTATTTACTTTCAGAGAGAGGGGGAGGGAGGAAGAAAGAGAGGGAGAGAAACATCAATGTGAGAGAGATAATTGATCAGTTGCCTCTCACATACCACCTACTGGGGACCTAGCCTGCAACCCAGGCATGTGCCCTGACTTGGAATTAAACTAGCAACATTTCTGTTCATAGGCCAGCACTCAATTCTCCTAGTTAAACCAGTCAGGGAGTTATCTGGGGAGCTGTTTATCTGCCCTTCAATTTTGAATAATACCTTTGCTGTAGGCCCCTGCTTTTCATGATTTTGACTTTCTTGCCAATCCCTTCTAGCCTACAGTGTTTCTTTTGAGAAATCAGCTGACAGTGTTATGGGAACTCCTTTGTTAGTAATTATCTGCTTTTGCTTGCTGCTTTTAAGATTCTCTCTTTATCTTTATACTCTGGCATTTTAATCATAATGTGTCTTGAAGTGGGACTCTTTGCACCCATCTTGTTCAGTGTTTTCTGTGCTTCCTGGACTTGCATATCTATTTCCTTCACCAAATTAGGGAAGTTTTCTTTCATTATTTTTTCAAATAGATTTCCAATTTCTTGCTCTTCATCTTCTTCTGGCACCCCTATGATGCAAATGTTGGATCTCTTGAAGTTGTCCCAGAGGCTGCTTATACTGTCCTCATATCTTTTGGATTATTGTTTCTTCTTCTTGTTCTGCATGGTTTTTTTTTGTTTGTTTGTTTGTTTGTTTCCTAATGTTCCAAATCATTGATTAGATTCTTGGCTTCATCCACTTTATTGTTGTTTCCCTGTAAACTGTTCTTTATTTCAATTAGCATATCCTTCATTTCTGACTGGGTCTTTCTTATGCTCTTGAGGTCCTCATTAAGTGGCTTGAACATCCTTATAACCAGTGTTTTGAACTCTGCATCTGATAGATTGCTTATCTCCACTTTGTTTATCTCTTTTTCTGGAGTTTTGATCTGTTCTTTCATTTGGGTCATGTTTCTTTGTCTCCCTGTGTTTGTTTCTATTATTAGGTAGAGCTGCTTTGACTCTATGTCTGGGTAGTGTGGCCTAATATAGTAGGTGTCCTGTAGGGTCCAGTGGCACAGTCTCCCCTATCAGCCAAGCTGAGTATTCAAGGTGCACCCTTCATGTGGGCTGAATACACCCTCCTCTTGTAGTTGAGCCTTGGTTGCTGTTGGCAGGTCAATGGAAGGGATTTACTTAGGCCCATCAGCAAAAAGGATTGGTTGTGGCCACTTATTACCACCCTCCACCCTCCATGGAAGATCAGCTGTTCAGGGGCAGGGTGGTGTTGTTCCAATGTGACTGTCCACTGGGTGCACTGTCCTGGGGTTCCCAGATGATAGAGGCCAAGGTCAGCCCCTACCTGTGTTTTGCCTGGGGACGCCCTACCTGAACTACAAAGCAATCTCAGATGACTGCTACTTGTGCTGGACTTAGAGATTCCCAGGCAAAGACAAGCTATAGATCTAGGCTGGATGCTGCTAGTGCCAGGCCTGGAGTCACTGAGGCTCATTGTGCCTTATTTGATAGGATTTAGGATGTTGTGAAGCAGGAGCCAAGACCAGCCATTCATATGGAAGAGCAGCTTGGGTGGGCCCATAAGTTGGGTGGGGCAGAGTCTCTGGGGATCTCCAAAGTGTGTCAAACAGTGTTAGCCAGGTTGATGGAGACTCAGATATGGTATCTGCTTGCCAGCTCTGTGGGGTGAGGGCTCAGCAAAGGGACAATAGCTTCTGCTCACCTTGAGCCAGACACTTCAATTTCTCCTTGTATACCACTAGTGTCTTTCAAGCTGCTATCCTGGTGCTGGAGCTCAGAGTCTGAATAGGTAAGTCTGTGTGTGGGTTCTTTAAGAGGAACTGCTTGGGCCTCCAACAGTTTCTTTTCTCTTTTTTTAGTATATTTTATTGATTATGCTATTACAGTTGTCCCATTTCCCCCCTTCACTCCCCTCCATCCTGCACATCCCCTCCCACCCACATTCCCCCCCTTTAGTTCATGTCCATGTGTCATAAGTTCTTTAGCTTCTACATTTCCCACACTATTCTTGCCCTCCCCCTGTCTTTTCTACCCACCATCTATGCTACTTATTCTCTGTACCTTTTCCCCCTCTCTCCTCTGCCCACCCCCCTGTTGCTAACCCTCCATGTGATCTCCATTTCTGTGGTTCTGTTCCTGGTCTAGTTCTTTGCTTAGTTTGCTTTTCTTTTAGGTGTGGTTGTTAATATCTGTGAGTTTGCTGTCTTTTTACTGTCCTATTTTTTATCTTCTTTTTCTTAGATAAGTCCCTTTAACATTTCATATAATAAGGGCTTGGTGATGATGAACTCCTTTAACTTGACCTTATCTGGGAAGCACTTTCTCTTCCCTTCCATTCTAAATGACAGCTTTGCTGGATAGAACAATCTTGGATGTAGATCCTTGCCTTTCAAGACTTAGAATACTTCTTTCCAGCCCCTTCTTGCCTGTAAGGTCTCTTTTGAGAAATCAGCTGACAGTCTGATGGGAACTCCTTTGTAGGTGACTCTGCCTTTATCCCTTGCTGCTTCTAGAATTCTCTCCTTCATTTTAATCTTGGCTAATGTAATTATGATGTGCCTTGGTGTGTTCCTCCTTGGGTCTACCTTCTTTGGGACTCTCTGAGCTTCCTGGACTTCCTGGAAGACTATTTCCTTTGCCAGATTGGGGAAGTTCTCCTTTATTATTTGTTCAAATAAGTTTTCCACTTGTTCTTCTTCTTCCCCTTCTGGTACCCCTATAATTCAGATGTTGGGACATTTAAAGATGTCCTGGAGATTCCTAAGCCTCTCCTCTTTTTTTTTTTTTTTGAATTTTTGTTTCTTCCTTGTTTTCTGTTTGGTTGTTTGTTTCTTCCTTCTGGTTCACTCCATTGATTTGAGTCCCAGTTTTCCTCCCATCTCTATTGACTCCCTGTGCGTTTTCCTTCATTTCACTTATTGTAGCCTTCATTTGTTTATCTAACTTGTGAGCAAAATCAACCAATTCTGTGAACATCCTGATCACCAGTGCTTTGAACTGTGCATCTGATAGGTTGGCTATCTCTTCATCAGTTAGATGAATTGGCTCTAAGGCTTTGATTTGTTCTCCCATTTGAGCCATTTTTTTTGGGGGGGGTGTCTGGTCGGGGCTGTTCTGTAGTGAGGGGTGGAGCCTTAGGTGTTCCCTAGGGTGGGGCAGACCAGTAGCTGGGTAGTGATGCTGTATGTGGGGGTGGGGTCCGAGAGGGAACAATGGCGCTTACTCCACTCTCTCTTTGATTCCAGTCCCTTCTGCCGCTTCCCCTTCACCTGGATTATCTGTGTGGGACCACCTGGTCAGCTAGCCGCCTTGTGGGGCCTCACTGGATCTGCACAGTTTCCACCCATGCCCAGGGTTGGCTAGCCGCTACCTGCACGCCTGGGATCTGGCAGCCGCTGCTGCCTGCATGCCCGGGTCACCAACCTCCACTTTTTCCTGCTGCAACTCCGCCCCCCTTACCAGTCTGGATGAATGGTTGTTGGACTTCCATACAGTTCAATTTCTATCAGTTCTGGTTGTTTTCTTGTTTCTAAATCTTTGTTGTCCTTAATTTTGGTTGTGTGATGAGGCACAATGTATCCACTTATGCTTCCATCTTGGCTGGAAGTCCCAAGAGTTTCTTCCATCAACTCTAGCGGAAGTTTCTTCCATCAAACTCCCACTAGTTTTTGCAGCCAGAAGTTTTCAGGACTTATCTTCCTGGCACTGGAACCCTGGGCTGGGGGTCCTGGTGTGGGTCTGTGGGACTCCTTTCTCCCAAGATATACCTCCCAAATTTTTGTCCACCACATATCAGTGAGGGACCGACTTGTTCCATGTCTGCACCCCTCCTACCAGTCTGGATGGATGTAGTTTCTTTAATTCCATAGTTGTCAGACTTCCATTTAACTCCATTTCTGACAGTTTTGAGTGATGGTTGTCCTACATTTTAGTTGTAATTTTGATGTGGTTGTGTGAAGAGGTGAGCCATGTCTGCCCATGCTGCCATCTTGACCAGAAGACCCATGGCCCATTTTCAAGAGAAAAAGGACATCAATTAAGAAAATTGATGACACATATATTGGAATTAGTAGATAAGGATTTTAATAACTATGGTATAGCTTTAATAACTGTGCTCAAGGACTAAAGTAAAATATGCTAATAGTGAACAAATAAAATCATTGGGCAAAGAAATAGAAATTATTTTTTTGAGTTGAGAATTTTTAGCCCTGGCCCAGTGACTCAGTTGATTGGAGCATCACCTTGTACACCAAAAAGTTGCAGGTTTGATCCCCAATCAGAGTACATATCTAGGTTGTAGGTTCAATCTCCAGTTGGGGCACATACAGGAAGCAATAAATGTTTCCCTCTCATATTCATATCTCTCTCTCTCAAATCAATAAGCATATCCTCAGGTGAATATAGGAGACCATTCTGCATGGCGTGAGCCCAACTCCCACTTGGAAAGGCCAGTGGAAAGTGAGGTCTGGTACACAGGACCCATATCCATGGATGGGTTCTCCCATGGGGAATCAGGCCTGCATTGTACCTAGGCCACTTTGAGACTTGCTTTTTGCTAAAACTCCCTCACCCTGAATTGAGGCAGCAAACGTGCATTGTATATCTTTAAAGTGTCCTCCTAAAATCTATGCTAAGCCTTCCAAGAATGAGTGTAACCAGTTCAATCACTTCTTCCTTTGCATTTGCAAATATCCTTCTTCTGTGATGTGACTAGTGCTCAAGGACTCTCCTTTGTTTTCTGTAAAAGGTAACTGCCTAAAGTGAACCTGTACATAGTAAATGAGGACTGTCCTCAATGTAATGTGCCCAGAAAAGCAATAAAAGCTTGTCCAGTTAAGGGTCAGTGCGCTCTCCCCTTGAGAGAATGGCCATGCCATCCCTTTTCCTCCACAGGACTTGGTAGTCCATGTGAATTTATCTCTCCTCATCCATAACTCCGTGGACCCCACGAACCAGGGTCTGTGTCAGGTGAGGGTTAAAAAAATTGAGAATCTTTAACTGAAAAACCTATTACTTTAAGTCAAAAATTCACTTTAAAACAGTTTGGAGATCACCTGAAAAAAAGTGCCTCCTGCCAGAGGACGCACTTCTGCTGGGCATAACCTGTACAGCCCTGGGTTACGGCCTCAATGAAAACAACTGGATAGACCCCAAAATGAGAAAACTACCAGTGTGAATATTAATCTTTGAATGTCATGCATCTTTTATATCATTACCAGTGAGTTTAAAGACATCGGGAAAGTAGCTTAAATTCTCTGAGCATCAAAAAATGAAGAAAACCAGATAACAAGCTTAACAAAATACACTTTTCACAAGTCAGTACGGGCAAGACAAGGAGTTGGGCCCCTTTCTGTTCCTCTCAATGACCCAACATGACATTCCAGTCACCTATTGAATAGCCCCCAAAGGGGTAGGTGTGGTGGTGGGATTTTATTGTAAATCTTTCAAAAACAAACAAAAAATCTATCAAAAGTCTATGGTTCTATTTATTCCACCCCAGATATTTTCTATCCCTAAAAATAGAAAATGTTGCAATCACTTTGAGTCTTATCTACTAAATTTTCTCCACAACCTACCTTAGTCTATGTTTTGATTATTTTAATCATTGGCTGCTTCTCTCTTTCCTCTTCTACAACAAACTAGAATGTAAGTTCCAGGAGGGAGGGAGCTTTCTTTGCTATGGCTGTATTCTCTCTGGGTGGGACAACACCAGTCCTAGGAATCACTTAATAATTGTTAAGTGATTCCTAGTTGTTGGATGAATGAATTAAAGGCCTTGGTGCCACATGGTAGAGAGACCAGCTATTATCCACGTGCAGTTGAGCTTTGCATGTTTTCCCTTGGCATCACTTTTGGTTCCCTGTGCTGGGAATCTTGGGGGAGGACAGGGGATAAGACTGAGCCTTCTCACATTACTTATCAGGTATTGCTGGGTCCAAGAAGCTCAACCTTTGGCAGGTGCCATCTCTAGAAGGAAACAGAGAACTTGGAAATCAGATAGTCTGATGCAAATAAGAAGCCCTGTAGTGACAGGGAACTAGCTACTTCCTAAGCAGCCCAGAAAATTGGGGGAAAGATGTCATCTTCAGAAAATTCTGAGATTGTTCAAGTTGAGATTGGCCTTTACACCATGTACCTGCACTATTCCTAGATTCGTCCGGGAGCCATGCAAAACCAGTCTGCTGTCCAGGTCCTTGAGTGTACCATTCTGGGCTCCTTAGCAAGTAAATGCCCCTGTGCTTTTGCCCTTCCAAGTGACCATGACCAGACAGGAGGACCAGCTGCTGAACCCCAGGATAGTATCCAGCTTCTAGGGTAATGTTGACTGAAATCCTGACCCACAAGCACAGTCAGGACCACAGTGATGGAGCTTCCTGAGGCTGCTGTGGTTCCACTACACTGCTGGGGAGATACAGAAAGGACCCTAGGGACTGTGAGGTATTTTATGGGGAGCTGCAATGGGATGTGAATTTTAACACAACCTGAGTAAGGAGGGGGAAAATCAACTAAGCTCTCTCCTCTGGCTTTTTTCAAGTACCCCCCAGGTATCTTCAAAAGGATTCACAAAAAAATTGGCATTATTTACCTCTAGAGAGAAGAACTGCGATGGCAGTAGGGATGGTTTTTAGTAGATACCCATGAACAGTTTTCAGAACACCTTTGGTATTATCCATTTGCAAAAGTAAATAATATTTACATGATAAAAGGAAACAACAAAGGTTCTTTCAGGATGGTGCTGTGTGTGTACCACTGAAAGCAGGTCCAGCTGCCTGCCAGCTACGAAAGCCAATATATATCACTTCTCAAGAGGGAGGCACTATTATTGTAAAGGAAAGTGGTTTACTTTTAGGTGCCAGCCACCTGGAATATGAGGAACTGGTGTCTCACAGCCCATCTTCTGGGAAGTTGGGGGACTCACATCTCAAAATCCATTTTGTGGAAAACAGGGGATTAGTGTCACAAAGCCCATCTCCCCCTCTCAGTGGAGACAGAGGGTTTTGTTTTTTTGTTTTTAAACAAGGAGGGAGAGGAGAACAGGACAAAGAGACCAAGGGAGGGGGTTGAAAATTTCTCTACGCGTGGACAAGCACAGTCCATTCCTACGAGGCAAGTGATGGTCCAGTGTGCGTCATCCCAGCTTCACGTCATCCTGGCTCCACAGATGAATCTCCCGGAGTTGGGATGCCTGAAGGTTGGGGTCTCTTATCTTTTGACATTAGTTCCCAGGATTCTTGTGCAAACATACTGTTTATCCAGAACACAGGAGACAAACACAAGGCTGGCGGGCCGAGTCTGGCCTTGTTTTATCTGGCCTGACACCTCGTTTCTACCCAGCGGCAGCACCAAGCTCTTGCTTAACTGTTAAGGAGTAGTTAAGTAGTTACATTTATACAGTCCTAAAATTACATTCAGCCCTTGGAAGGCAACCTCGAGGCTGATGTGGCTCCTGGTGAAAATGAGTTTGACACCCCTGGTCTAGAAGCTTCATATCAGTCAGAGTCGGCACTTGCAGAAACAACGTCAAAAGAATGGTGGGGTGGGTTACAATTTCCCACTGTTAGAATTTTCCACTGTTACATCTGTAGGGCCCTTTCTGCTTTACCGATCTCAGATACCATATTCTGTAATATCATCTATAATGCTTGTTGGGGAAGCTGAACCTCCCAAACCAATTGCAGAGTGTGGACTCTATTCAGCTCACAGCCCCAAGGGGCTCTTATCCTAGAACCCTCTCCTTTTTAGAGTGGCAAGACCCTGGGCAGATGTGGGAGATGGAATGGTACCTGTCAGTGGGTAGAAAAGAATGACCAAAAAAAGTTATGACTCTGTAACCACAGAAACAACTCAGACTGGCCTCTCCTATTTCTTAAAAAATACTGAGTTATTTTTCAAAGACAACAGAACAAAACTGCAAGTTATGTAGGAGAGGAAAACATGTTGCCAATTGTACTTGGAACGAAAGTCCACATCCCGCGCCCCCCCCCCCCACACACACACAGAACTAAAGGATGGGGACATGACCAGAACCTGAACGCTGGAGAACTTTCAGGGTCCATCATCCAGGAAGATCCAGTGCTGACCTCTTAAATCATGCCCCAAAGCCTGGATCAGGGAGGTGGAACCCAGGATAGTCTCCTGCTCTTTGCCGGCCAACTTCACAATAAAGCTTTTTTCTTTTCTCGAAAGCTGGTGCCATGGTATTGGCTTTCATGAGCATTAGGTCGCCAGCCCTTGCTTGGTGACAATCGGGTCTTCATTTCTACAAACACCCCTGCTCTTCTGAGCAATCGCTCCTTCTCTGCTCACTTCTGCCTCCTATCTCTCCTTCTGTGGGCAGACTGGCTATCTCAGTGGACTGACGTCTTAGTAAAGCTATGGGAAATTACATCGGAGGTTATTTCTGTTCAGAGTGCACGCACCACTTTGCAGCGCCCACCCTGAATGCACCTCTGATCGTGGAGGCAGCGTTTACTCTTTTGTCCCTATCTCTGCCCTCACACCTGTGCTTCTCAAACGTTAATTTCTTCCTAATTGTCAGCCTGAACCCTGTGAGCTGCTTCCACAGGTGTAATCTCTACGAATCGCTACAACATCCTATGGTAATGGCGCTCTCATTTGCCAAATGAGGAAACCAGGACACAGAGTGAGCCAGGCACTCCCCTGGAGTCACAGAACTAGCACTCAAACTCATAGCCTTCGACTCCAACGGTTAGCAGCTACTTTTCTTCTCAATCCTTGTCTACTCCCTCTTAGTTGAAATGACACAACTCATCTTTTCTTCCGGATTTTCATTTTGGTCCCAACCCTTCCCTTCTCTTCTGTAATTTTGCCCAATTCTTCTCTGGTGTTTCCCAAACTCCAGCCATGCATGCCTCGCCTTCATTTTCTTGTCTTTTTTTCAATTTTTTCTCTAGCCAATTGTTACCTATAGTCTTATTTACTCAATATTTTTCTTAACTTTGATTCCCTGAAAAATTAAATATAAACAAAAAATATTAATCATCCAAATGAAACTGTACCACTACTATAATTTAAAAATTAATTTTAAGAGCTACAATGGAAAAAAAAATGAATACGATGAAAAAATGAAACAAAAAACGCACATTGTTATTTATTTAAATCCCATTAGGATATAGTTGCCTGACAATTATTTGAGACTAATCTTGGTCTTGTTTTGTTAAAAAGGGGAATTAAGCTTTCATCAGTTCCTTTTTGCTATAATGATGTTGCATAACAAACAACCCTCTTGTCTCAGTGGCTTACCCCAACACACATTTCATTCTCTCTACACATCTGCACATTGTCTGGGAGGCTCAGCATCAGGCTGTGGGTCGGGGTTATGTCTGCTTCACGGGCCTTTTATTCTGGGACCAGCAGTTCTCTAGACCATGTTCTTCTTGTGATGAGTGGCAAAAGCACCAAAAAGCAAATCAAACCACATAAGCAGGTTTAAAACCTCTGTTTGCATAATTCTTATTAATGTTCTATTGGCCAAAGCAAGTTAAAGGACCAAGCTCGACTTCACAGAGTGAAGAACTACATTCCTGCCTTGAGTAAGAGTAGGGAGCAGGCAGGTGAGCAAAGTGTGAATATTTGCTGAATAAGAAATATACTCTAGCCTTGACCAGTGTAATTCAGTTGGTTTGGTGCTGTTCTGCAAGGCCAAAGGTCACCAGTTCAATTCCCTGGGTCCACACACATGCCTGGGTTGTGGCTGGTCCCTGGTTAGGGAAACAATTGATGTTTCTCTTGCACATTGGTGTTTCTGTCCCTCTCTTTCTCTCTCCCTCCTCCTCTCTCTAAAAATAAGCAAATAAAAAAATTTATAAAAAGAAATATACTCTATCATGAAGGAATAGAAGATGTAGAATTAGCAAACTGAAACTTTCTAATTGACTTAATTTAAGAGAAATGGAAAAGGATCAGCTTAATCTCATCGTAATTCATGTCCTAGTGGTAAGCTCACTCTGGTTCTAAACAAAATCAGGGTTCTTTTTTAGCAAAGAGCAATGTGGTGTGCAGAAGGTGCTAAGGAATAGCCAATGGGTAGGTGTATTTGTCTGCTAGAGCTGCTATAACAACCAATCAATGTTACTCCATCACATTGATGTCTATATTTCTCCTATCTCTCCCTCTCCCTCTCTCTCTCTCTCTCTTCCCCTTCCTCTCCCTCTAAAATAAATAAACATGTCCTTGAGTGAGGATTAAAAGAAAAGTTAATCATTCACTGAGTTCTTTACTCTCCAGATAAAGTCAGGACTCTATCATGTGATATGACCACCACTTCTGTCATTTCACAACTTGAATCTGATGTTGAAATAATATTGCGAGTAAGTGAGGAGACTGCCCTTCTCCAGAGTAAGCTCCACCTTCTATCTGAGAATAATAGTAGTAATTCTGGGACACCACATGCCATTAACATATACCCAAGTCAGTCTGAGCCTCCTCTAAATTGTCCAGGGAAGTGATGCACAGATACTTGGCAAATATTACTTCTTGATTCTGAGGGTGTTTAAAGGCTTTTACTAGACAAGGACAGGGAAAATGACAGGTGATCCAGCTTTATCTCATCCTAAAAAAGACAAAAGTTGATGATTTCATTGTAGTCATAGTAAGACATTGTTTATCCAGCTGAAATATATTGGCTGAATATTATGATTGTTTCATATAAGCCATAAGGAGAAGGGGTGGAGTGGAGAGAGGAGAGGCAGAACTTTGAGTGGGTCATAGATTTCCCCTAAAGGTGTGGGTTCCCATCATCAATCATTCTTGAGCTTGTATAGAGGTTCTGTTCAAGGGGTGAGATGGGGACCCATGGCCTTTTATTTCCTTCCTAAAATCCAATTTTCTGCTTGATTTTGTTACTATCTATCTGTCCACTTATGGGAATAATAATAAGTTTTCTCCTTCCTCCCTCTCTCTCATCCTTCCTATCTTCCATCATTTTCCTTTATCAGTTTCTATTTTCACCTATCTCTTTCTTTTCTTCTTTTTTTCTCCTGCCCTCTTTCCTTTCTCCTTTTCTCTTTTTTCTCTCCTCTAATTCTTTCTATCTCTCCCTCCACCTCCATCCCAACTTCCTTTTCTCCTCTTTTTCTTTCTCAATTGCTGCTTTAATCTTTCCCTTTCTCATTTTTCCTTTCTTTTTCTCTATACCCCTCTCCTTTCCTCACCCCATTCCTGCCCTCTCTTTCTTCCTTCAACATCTAACATGGCAAGATTTTGAGCTAATATCCAGAGAAAGACAAAAATCAGATGTTGTCACAAAGATTTTCGTATCTCCATAGGAAGGCAGACGACCCAAAGGGGAATAAGGGCAGGACCCAAAAGGAAAGCCTCCTGCATGTCTCACTGGATCCTGGCTGGCCCAGACCTCTTCCACTCCTTATCTCAAAGCTTCTGCCACAGGATTTTTCCCGGAGACAGCTCTGGGCAATCCTAAGACAAACTCCATCAGATGGGACAAATCAGTCCAGGGTTGGCCATCCATGACCTCAATAGGGTTGAGGAATTTCTGTAGGGTGAGGGGAAGCTCTTGAGGCTGGAGGCTCCAGGTGAGTGACTACTGAGCCTGGAAAACTCCCCAGCAGCCCCCCTGTGCAATAAGAAGGTTCAGAAAGTGCTCTGGGACAAGAAAATAAGAAAATGACTAGAATAGGACATAAAAGTCAGTCAAGTGATCTCTGACACACTCTAGGACAGAGAAGCAGTGCAATGAACTGACATGACACAGTAGTCAGACACCTGAGCTTTGACCTCAGACTCTGAGCTCAGGTCTCTTCTCTACCATTTACCTGGCTTTGAACAGGTCACCAGGCTTTTCTGAGACTCAGTTTTCCCACTGAGTAAATTGGAAAATAACAGCAACTTTTTGAGGTGTTGTGAGGATAGAATAAGGTTACGCAGGCTGAGTTAACAGCACGGGTAAACACTCCAAAATTCAGCCATAGTTATGAATCTGGACTAGACACAGTAGACTTCTAAGAGTTAGGAAACCTGGTTTTGAATTTCATCTCCATTATTTCCTGTTGGTGTGTCCTTGGCAGAACTAAAAATCCTCTCCAATTTCACTTTTCTCACCTGTGGGAAGAATGTTTGATATTGAGGACACTTCCATCTCTAATATTCCTGAATCCTAAAATATAGATGATGAAGAGAATTCACTGAGGCTTCTAGTTATATGTTTCAGTTTGCCAGAGCACTTGTCTAGAAGTTAGGTGGTTTTGGGTTTAAGAAAAGTAATAACAATAGGGATATTGATAAGGAAAAAGTACCTTTTTAGCAGCTGACTTGCCATAAGGCAAGACTAACTTTGTTAAGGAAAGAGTTTGTTAAAATCACTGTGGGGTACAGCAGGGAGGTTGGCAAACTATAGCTTGTGAGCAAAATCTGGCCCTTCTCCTGTTCTTGTAAATAAAGTTTTATTGAAACAACAGCCATACTAGTCATTTACAATTGTCATTGGCTACTTTCTCACTACAAGGGCAGAGCTGTAGTTGTCACAAAGGCAGTATGACCTAAAATATTTACTATTTGGCCCCAGGGTATATAGGTGCAGAGTAGAAGGAAACCACAGAGGAGATCCAGGTTTAATGCTAAGAAGAGAATGACCCTGCATATCCCAAAGAAGGGAGCAGAAAGGTATGGTCACTGGGAGGAGAGAGGGATGGGAGAACCTGCTGCCCAGGAAGTTCTACAGGGGAGACTTGTAATAATTATAATATATCTATTGATTATCTATTGAGTAACAATACACTATTATACTGTGTGATAAGACCTCTCCACAGGATCCTCAGAAATATTCAGTTAAAATTCAAACTTCATAATATGCTTGGTGTGATTGAATTTCTAGTCTCTTTCTAAAATAATTATTAAATTATTATTAAGGCACTTTATGCCTTACAAATATTATTTGCTCTTTTTTAAATATATTTCATTGAGTATGCTATTACAGTTGTCCCATTTTCCCCCCTTCATTCCCCTCCACCCGGCACACCCCCTCCCACCCACATTCCCCCTCTTTAGTTCATGTCCATGTGTCATAAGTTCTTTAGCTTCTACATTTCCCACACTATTCTTGCCTTCCCCATCTATTTTCTATCCACTGTCTATGCTACTTACTCTCTGTACCTTTCCCCTCTCTCCTCCACCCACTCCCCTGTTGCTAACCCTCCATGTGATCTCCATTTCTGTGTTTCTCTTCCTGTTCTACTTGTTTGCTTAGTTTGCTTTTGTTTTAGGTGTGGTTGTTAATATCTGTGAGTTTTCTATCTTTTTACTGTCATATTTTTTATCTTCTTTTTCTTAGATAAGTCCCTTTAACATTTCATATAATAAGGGTTTGGTGATGATGGATTCCTTTAACTTGACCTTATCTGGGAAGCACTTTATCTTCCCTTCCATTCTAAATGACAGCTTTGCTGGATAGAGCAATCTTGGATGTAGGTCCTTGCCCTTCATGACTTGGAATACTTCTTTCCAGCCCCTTCTTGCCTGCAAGATCTCTTTTGAGAAATCAGCTGACAGTCTTATGGAAACTCCTTTGTAGGTAACTGTCTCCTTTTCTCTTGCTACTTTTAATATTCTCTCCTTATCTTTCACTTTGGGTAATGTGCCTTGATGTGTTCCTCCTTGAGTCCAACTTCTTTGGGACTCTCTGAGCTTCCTGGACTTCCTGGAAGTCTATTTCCTTTGCCAGATTGGGGAAGTTCTCCTTTATTATTTGTTCAAATAAGTTTTCAATTTCTTGCTCTTTCTCTTCTCCTTCTGCTACCCCTATGATTCAGATGTTGGAACATTTAAAGATGTCCTGGAGGTTCCTAAGCTTATCCTCATTTTTTAAAAATTCTTGTTTCTTCATTTTTTTCTGGTTGAATGTTTCTTTCTTCCTTCTGGTCCACACTGTTGATTTGAGTCCCAGTTTCCTTTCCATCCCTTTTGGTTCCCTGTACATTCTCCTTTATTTCACTTAGCATGGCCTTCATTTTTTCATCTAATTTGCAACCAAATTCAACCAATTCCTTGAGCATCCTAATTACCAGTGTTTTGAACTGTGCATATGATAGGTTGGCTAGCTCTTCATTGCTTAGTTGTATTTTTACTGGAGCTTTGATCTGTTCTTTCGTTTAGGCCTATTTTTTTTGTTTGTTTCCACATGCCTATTACTTAGTAAGGGGCGGAGCCTTAGGTTTTCACCAAGGCGGGGCAACCCATGTCGCTGTGTTGTGATGCTGTATGTGGGGGAGGGGTCCTAGAGGAAAGAATGGTGCTTGCTGCACTCTCTGCCAGTTTTCAGTCACTTCCCCCACCACCCATAATCAAATTGGGCCCTTTTGGTGCTGATCCCCAGGTGGGTGGGCTTGTGTACATTCTAGGACCCTGTGGGTCTCTCCAATAAACTTTCCTGTGAGGATGGGAGTTTCTCCCACTGCCACCTCAACCCCCACTGGTGTTTTCAATCAGAGGTTTGAGGCTTTATTTTCCTTCTCTGGAACCCTGGGTTTCGTGGTCTGTCTCGATCCCCAGTTGTTCCTCCCAGTTTATCTGCATGCAAATGTGGAACCACCACTCCACCAGCTGCTGCCTCACCAGGTCTGCCAGCTATCGTTTTGCTTCGAGTCCTCTCCACCTGGCTGCTCGTCTCCACCCCTCCTACTGGTCAGCATGAATGTTTCTTTTTTAACTCCTTTGTCATCAGACTTCCATACAGTTTGATTTTCTGTCATTTCTGGTTGTATTTTGTTTTTAAATTGATGTTTTCCTTCTTTTGGTTGTATGAGGAGGCACAGTGTGTCTACCTATGCCTCCATCTTGGCTGGAAGGCCTCTATTTGTTCTTTTTAACAACCTGTGAATGGGTAATACCATAATCCTCATTTTACAGATAAGAAAACTGAGGCACAGAGAGATTGCTGAGTAAGTGATGGAGGTGAAGGCAACAGTCTCTTTCTATAGACCTCTAGACTGTCTCACTCTCAGACTAAGGCTGAAAGTTTGTGTGGTGGACCCTTTGATATGCTGCCCAGATGCCCCTGCAGGAATGAAAGACTCACTCTCCCAATGCCAGGCCCCTTCAGGGAGTGCAGCAGCTATGGAGAGCTGTCTCTCCCAGGGCCACATCTCCCAGGGCAGGCTGCATCCATGCCTGACCTACATGGGCTGTGAAGGCCCTTCCCCTTGCTGCTACTCAGGAAACTCTGAAAGGCTTTCCTAGCTTCAAAACTTGCCACCAGGTTGGCTGAGACCCCAACTGAACTACATCACAGTGAAACTTTACCTCCTGACCACTGCTTCTTGCTTGCTTTCCCTTTCCCTCCCCTTCCTTTTCCCTTCCAACCCAAAGAACTCCCTAGTAAACTTCTTGAAGGTTAATCTCCTTCCCAGTCTGCTCCTCAGAAAGCCCACCAATGACAAGCAGCCTGTGCTGACAAATTGTCGGTGAGAATCTAGGTTACCTATGAATCTGAGGAGCTTTAGGCTTAATGTGGTTGGTCTCACCTTCTACCTCATACTCAAAAAAGGAAAAAACAAAATCTTTCCTTGGGACAAAATCCTATCTTGCACCCAACTCCAAAAACCAAGTCCCTCTTCATGTCCACCTCTACACCTCAGTTCCCTGCCCCACAGTGAAAACAGGTGAAAGCAGATATAATAGCTTCTATGCTTTTTGCTTTTTCTGGTAACAGCACTTCTGTTTTCCTGTGGGGAGCCATTTAGTCCATGCTCACAGGTGTAGGGCAGCCCTACCCCCCACTTCCCTGCACTCTCTCCAGGGGTGATTACACGACCCAGAACTAGCCAATCAGAGTGTTTCATCCACTGATTATGGGGATTGTTTTAACAATGGATGCATGGCCTGAACTGGTCCAATGAGAATCACCTTGAAGACTTGCTGGTGGCTCTGGTGAAAAAGATGCTCTTCTCCTTTTCTTTTTTTCTTTCTACTGTTCCCATTTTCTTAAAATTTCTATTGATTTTGGGGGTGACATTTGTTAATAAAATTGTGTAGGATTCAGGTGCACAATCTATAATACATCATCTGGAGATTGTACTGTGCATTCACCACCCAAAGCCAAGTCTCCTTCCATCACTATTTATCGTTCTTTAGCCTTCCTACTCCCCTCACCCACTTTCCCTCTGGTAATGACTGTTGTCTGTGTCTGAGAGTTTTAGGGGGTTTGGTTTTTTGCTTAATCCTTTCAGCTTTTTCACCCAGCCCCCTCCCCTGTAACAGCTGTCAGTTTGTTCTCTGTTTCTATTTTGTTTATTTGTTAATTTTATCCATTAGATTCCATGTATAAGTGAAATTACAAGGTGTTTGTCTTCCTCTGACTGGCTTCTTTCACTTAGCATAATTCTCTTCAGGTCCATCCATGCTGTCACAAAAGGTAAGATTTCTCCTTCTTTTTATGGCCGCATATTATTCCACTGTGTGAATGTACCACTGCTTTTTTTTTATCCATTCATCTACTCTTGGGCTTGGGCTGCTTCCAAATCTAGGGGTGCATATATTCTTTCAAATCAGTGTTTTGGGTTTCTTCAGCTATATTACCAGAAGTGGAATCACTGGGTCATAAGGCAGTTCCATTTTTAATTTTTTTAGGAAATTCCACACTGTTTTTCCACAGTGGCTGCACCAGTCTGCACTCCCACCAACAGCACAGGAGGGTTCCTTTTTTTCTGCATTTTCACCAACACTTATTGTTTGTTGATTTATTGATAATAGCCTTTTTGACATGTGGGAGGTGATATTGTGCTTTTAATTTTCATTTCTCTGATGATTAATGATGTTGAATATCTTTTCATATGTCTATGGACCCTCTGTATATTCTCTTTGGAGAAGTATTTATATAGGTCTTTTGATCATTTTTCAAAAAAAAGATTTTACTTATTTATTTTTAGAGAGAGGGGAAAGGAGGGAGAGAAACATGATGTGTGAGAGAAACAGTAATCGGTTGCCTCTCTCACACACCCAACTAGGGACCTGGCCCACAATCCAGGCATGTACCCTGACTGAGAATCAAACCAGCAATTTTTCAGTCCACAGGCCGGCACTCAATCCACTGAGCCACACCAGCCAGGGCTCCTTTGCCCATTTTTAAAAATTGGATTATTTGTTTTTTGGTGTTGAATTGTAGAAGTTCTTTATAAATTTTGGATATTAACTCCTTTTTAGATGTATCATCAGTGAATATGTTCTCCCATTCGATGGCTCATCTTTTCATTTTGTTGATGGTTTCCTTTGCTATGCAAATTTTTTTTAGTTTGGTGTAGTACCATTTGTTTATTTTTTTCTTTTGTTTCTCTTGCTCCAAAACAATATATCAGAAAATAATATTGCTATAAGAAATATCCAAGATTTTACTGCTTACATTTTCTTCTAGGATTTTTATGGTTTTGAGTCTTACATTTAAGTCTTTAATCCATTTTGAGTTTATTTTGCATCTGGTGTAACAAGGTGGTCTAATTTCATTTTTTTGCATATATCTGTCCAATGTTCCCCTTGCCATTTATTGAATACACTATCTTTACCCCATTGTATGCCCTTGTTTCCTTTGTTGAATATTAATTGACCATAAAGGTGTGGGTTTATTTCTGGGCACTCTATTCTGTACCATTGATCCATGTGTCTATTTTTATGCCTGTGCCATGTTATTTTGATTACTATGGTTTTGTAATATAGTTTGATATCAGGTAGCATGATCCCTCCAACTTTTTTCTGCCAAGGACATAAAAGACCTGTACTTGAAAAATTATAAGACACTGAAAAAAGAAATTGAAGAAGATACAAATAAGTAGAAGCATATACTGTATCCGTGGATAGGAAAAAAAAATCATTAAAATGTCCATACTACCCAAAGCAATCTATAGATCCAATGCAATTCTTATCAAGATACTAATGGCTTGTTTCACAGAACTAGAACAAATATTCCAAAAATTTATATGGAATTTTAATTTTCCATATATTATATGGAAAATTATATTCTTTTCACAGAAGACCTCAAATAACCACAGTGAAAAGAGACATCCCTGACCACATCATCTGAATGCCTTTTACCAGGCATGACTAAGATTTCATTCACCCTGAACTTATCAATTGTGTGAGCAATGAACTTCAAGTTGGATATCAGTCACTTGCAGCTGAGAGAATCTTGCATAATATAGAAAGACTTTAGTGCAGAGAGTGGGAATGTAGGCTGCATATTGGGTAGAACTTGTTCTTATGGGAGCATCTGATTTTCAAGCAGAGTCAGCTAAATGCTGAGGCCAACTTTCAGGTCTCTATAATAGTTGCTGGATGGTCTTCTCGGGCTTTCTTGGTCATAGACAAGCAGAACTTTGAAATGAGCATCCTTATCCACAGCTGGAGGAAGGGATATATGAGAGGAGGTCATCTCTGCTTCCTCAAGTTTGGTGAACCCAGAGTCTCACCTTCCTCACATATTTGTACCAGGCTGTCACTGACTTCAGGTGCTGCTGCAGCCCCTGGCGAGCTCGTCTGGGTCATGGGACAGAAACTGTGGTGCCAGGACCACAAATGCCTTCATTACCTGCAGTGAGGATGAGAGCCAAGAGAAGAGGGATCAAGCCCATTGCCATCTCCTGGGATAATACAAAGTCAGTGTTAAGACTTCTACCACAGCCACCACCTTTATATCCTCTCAATTGTACCTCCAGATATTTGAGGCCAGGGAAAGGAGGGAACTGGGGATAATAATGGCCAGAAGTCCAATTCTCTCTCAAATAGTTTATTGAGTAGGCAGTTATGACTGTATATTGAGACCTGGCTCACCTCATATTGCAGGGATAATAGAGAGTAATAGGAAGAAACTAGATATAAGTAAAGGTAAGAAGAAAAAGACTAAGGACCATAAACCTGAATGATCTGTTTAACCTCTCCAAACCACAGTTTGCAATCTATAAAATGAAGATCCAATTGTCATACTTAATTCATGGAAAGCACAATGAAATCATATATGTCCTGGCTTAGCTTTGTGCTTGGCACATGGACTTTTCTCAGTACAGGGTCCTCTTTGGGCCCCATTTGCCTAGTGGCTCCTCTGATTTCTATGTTAATATGTCCCATACCTGCCAGAGATACGATGACATTGTCAACTTGCACCCTGCAGAAAAGTACTTGGACATTGACCCACACCTCTGAAGCTTAACCGTTCTCCATACATATACCAAGCTCCATTACACTCCATCTGGATTTTTTTTATAGCCCTGGCATTATGAGGGGTCTTTCACCTTCCCCATATTCTCACTGTAAATCCTGTGACTCAGGAACTCTAGCTTTTGGCTCAAATCCCTCCTCTGTTCTTCTAGCCAGGGATCAGATTCTGATTGAAGTGCCTTTAATAGTACACTTTGTGAGATGCTTGCTATATGCCAGATGTTATTATAGGCACTTTACAAATATTAACAACACATTTAATCATCACAACCACCCTTCAGCTTACAGATGGAAAACTGGCTTGGAGAGGCGAGGTAACATACCCAAAGTCACAAAGCTAGTAAGCAGTAGGTCCAAGATTTTGACCTAGGCTGTCCCACCCAAAGTATATGTTCTTAACCATCATACTATATGCCCTTGTTTCCCAAATCTGCCCTCCTCCAGGCGACTGCTCTTACATCACCTTTTCTTGGTTGTAGTCTGGGCCATTTTCACCACAGCAGGGTTCTCCATCAGTGGGTCCAATCTGATACCTGTAGAAGAACCTGCCCTTCAGAGAAAATGATACAACCTCTAGGCCAACCCCAAAGTCTAGAATCAGTCAGGATAAAGATCCAGATTAACCTTCCCATCCCAGAAACCAAGCTCACCCACTGGAGTTAATGTAATCATCTGCCTGCCCCATTAGTATCAAAATATCCATCTCGATCCTAATGGCCCAGTCTTCTCTGAGCCAAAAATCCCCTCATATTTTGGCTGCTATCTTATCAAGATGATAAGGTGACCACAGAAAGACAGTCATTGCACCTGCAAAGCCTAAATCCTAGTCCAGGGCTGCCATGAAAAGATGTGCAGGTTGCGCATTTTATAACTTGAATAACTATCATGGTGGGCTTGCCCTGAACCTGTCCACCCCAGCCCCCAGGTGGCACTGGGTCTCCCCCTTTATTTCAGTTATTCCTCCCAGAGTCTCATCCCTGCTCCCTGGGTCCAGTCTAAGGGATAATATTAATGCATTCATGAACCCATGTTCTAGGGCATTTTTTCTGATTGATTCCACCTTCCCTTCAATGGTCAGTCTAACCCCTGCTCCATTCCACGACACCATTTAAAGGGACAAAGGTTTATTAGACATTTTTCTTGGCTTCTTTGTTGTATTTGAAAGTTCTAGAATGTACCAGCAAGCCCCCAGGGCCCCACCAGTGTGCATACTTCTGCAATGGCTGGGCCCCTCCATTCAACTGAGGCACTTGTTCTTGAACAGTGAGAAGGTTGGGGGTTCACCTCGTATTAGCGCATCTCTGTGTCTTGTTCAAGTGCAGGAGTGTGGGCTCCCTGATGGATGCTGTCACTGGGTTAGAAGGTGGCATAGGGAGTTCATCAGCTAACTTCTTCATTTGGAAAATAAGGGAATTGAAGACCAGAGAGATCAAGAGGCATGTCCAAAGCCATTACAGATGACAGAACTGAGACCTGTAGTCAAATCTTTTGACCCTCACCTAGACTCTCTCCTGGCCACCATTCAGCCCCTGGGGCATTATCTCTGTGGGCCATAAGTCACTCTGTTTCCTGTGATGTCAAATGGGGAGAATCTCATGCCTTAGCTTCCTCACTGGCATGTGAAAATGGAATGGGACAGCACCCAGGAAATGCCTGCAGAAGTGCATGGTGTGGCTGTGCCCTGTATAATGGGGGTGATAATTTAGATCTCTAGCAACTCTTTTCTTTTACATACTCTTATATAGCACTGTTCTAAGTGTTTCACAAATATTAATGACTTTTGATAGCCACAGTAATGGTATGAGATTATAATACACATTTTACAGGTTAGGAACCTAAGGCATGAGAGGTCAGTCACTTGTTCACACAGTAAATAGTGAAGTAGGGTTTTGAACTCAAACAATTTGGCTCCAAGGATCCTTAAGGTCATTGGGAGGATTAAATGAGTGTAATGTATGCAAACTGCTTTAGGAATGTGTGTGTCATGTAGTATGCACACAGCAAATGAAAGCAACTGTTATTACTGAATTTATTATTTGATTTAGTATTTTAGGTTTTCCTCAAATATTTTCAACAGTGGTGGGCTTGCATGAGTCTTGTAGTGTCTCATCCTCACCTCTAAAGTGAGGCAGCTGGACTCAAAAATCATCTGTCCCTAACATTCCAAACTTTGAAGATAAGAATGCCTCCAAGTAAATGGTGATGTCGCAATGTGATGTGTCTAACATGGCTCTAAAGAGGATCAATGGCAGGGAATAGGGACACGATACTTGGGTGAGGGGCAGGGGGACCCTTGGGAAAATGCCACCATATGTAGTTCAAGGGCAATAAGCTTTCTGTCATGAAACATTTCTTGTGGGTGGAAAGGTGTATCCAAATGTCGATCATTCTTCAGATGAGATCTTAGTGATAGGTTAAGGATGGCAGGGGTGAATTGCCAGTCTTTTCTCTTAGCAAAGCCCATTCTTAGACATAGGATACTCCTTGCCAATGCTTCTTGGGAAGTTCATAACTTTGGGACCCCTCTTCACCCTTCTCAGGGCCCCATGTTCCCACCAGGGGACAGAGCATACATTCCTTACCACGTAACCAGAGAAGATGCCTATGGGCCTGATGGGTTTGATCCTGATGCTCAAGTCTCCTTCTGCACCTAATTCTTCTGCACTTTCTTTTGAGAAATCAGTTGACAGTCTTATGGGAACTCCTTTGTAGGTAACTGTCTCCTTTTCTTTTGCTGCTTTTAAGATTCTTTCCTTATCTTTAATCTTGGGTCATTTAATTATGATGTATCTTGGAGTGTTTCTCCTTGAATCCAACTTCTTTGGGACTCTCTGAGCTTCCTGGACTTGCATGTCTAGTTCCTTCACAAAATTGGGGAAGTCTTCCTTCATTATTTTTTCAAATAAGTTTTCAATTTCTTGTTCTTCCTCTTCTCTTCTTCTGGTACCAGTATGATTCAGATATTGGAACATTTAAAGTTGCCCCAGAGGTTCCTAAGACTCTCCTCATTTTTTGAATTCTTGTTTCTTCATTGTATTCTGTTTGAATGTTTACTTCATTGTTCTGTTCCAAATCGTTGATCTTAGTCCCAATTCCCTTCCCTTCACTGTTCGTTCCCTGTACGTTTTGCTTTATTTCATTTTGGGTGAACTTCACTTCTTTCTTTATTTTGTGACTGTACTCAGTCATTTCTGTGAGCATCCCGATAACCAGTGTTTTGAACTCTGCATCTGATAGGTTGGCTATTTCCTGGTCTCTTAGTTTTTTCTGGAGTTTTGATCTGTTCTTTCATTTGGACCATATTTCTTTGTCTTAGTGCACCTGTTACATTGTCAGGGGCACAGCCTTAGGTATTGGCCAGGGTGGGCAACCCACTTCACTGTGTTGTGAGCGCTATATATGGGGGAGGGGTCAGAGAGGGAACAGTGCCACTTACTTGGCTCTTGCCCCATTTTCAGTCACTTCCCTTGCTTCCCACAAGCAGATTGTGCACTTTCAGGTGCTGATTCCTGAGTGGGTGGCTTTGTGTACTTTCTAGGATACTATAGACCCTTCCAATAGACTCTCCTGTGATTGGGAGTTTCTCCCACCACTGCAATCCCCTGAAGTTTTTATAGCCAGAGGTTTTGAGGCTTTAGTTTCCTGTGCTGGATCCCTGGGTTATGTGGTCTGTTTTGCTCCCTAGTTGTTTCTTCCAGCTTATTGATACACGAATGCGGGATATCCTGGTGTGCCAGCCACTGCCTTGTCACGCATCCTCACCACTCCAAGTTCCCATCTCTGCCCCTCCTACCAGTCTGGATTAATGTTTCTTTAACTCCTTGGTTGTCAGACTTCCATACAGTTTGATTTTTTTTGGCAGTTATGGTTGTTTTTTGCTTTTAAATTGGTTGTTATCCTTCTTTTGGCTGTGCAAAGAAGCAAAGCATATCTACCAATGCCTCCATCTTGGCCAGAAGCTGCAATTTTTTTGTACTTCTTTTTTTTTAATATATTTTATTGATTATGCTATTACAGTTGTCCCATTTTCCCCTCTTCATTCCCCTCCACCCTGCACACCCTCTCCCACCCACATTCCCCTCCTTTAGTTCATGTCCATGTGTCATAAGTTCTTTACAAAAGCTGCACTTTTTAAGAGTTAATTTATTTTATCCATTTCCTCCACTGGGTTCCATGCATACTATGCCACCTTCTGATATGGCTTTTGTTGTATGTGTTAGGGACAATACCTTAAATGTAAATAGTTACAATTTTCCCCACCTGCCTTCCATGGGAGGTCAGATCCTAAAAGAGAGCCTTCTTTGTTTTCCTCAGATGGAAATGGGTGGGCATGAACAGGGACATGCTGAGAGAAGTGTAGCTGGCTTTATGTAGATGGTGCCTGAAGCCACTATGCAAAAAGCCAATTCTGAAGGGAGAGAAAGTAAAGAGGAGGGAATGATGTGAGCACTGCCCTCAGCAGTGGAACTCTGTGAAGAGAAGGATTTGTAAAGGGATTGTTAGGAAGTTATGTAACTTCCTCCTCATATTCTCAAAAAAACTTCAGTGGAGATCCTTGTGACTTTTCAAGGCTCTTCAGAAAAGCATTCCAAGTGTGATGATCTGAAGCAATGAGACTTAATTGACCAGGAAGTCCCAGATTTCTTTGCCATGCTGTGGCTCTCTCTCAGGAAAGGACTGTGCTGCCCAGACCAAGGAAGTTCTGGTCAGCGCTATAGTTCTAACTCTTCCCATATGACTCAACAGGCTCCTGGTTTATACCTCAGTCTCTGGTGAGCTGCAACAGGAGTCATCCATCCTGAGATGTTGCTGACAAAATGGAATTTCTGGTTCTGCAGAGCTGTGGACCAAATTCTGTAGCAGTCACTCTACTGAGATGCTTTCCCCTCAATAGCCCTCCCTGGGCAAAGATTACATCTTCATTTACTCTTTCGTGTACAAATATTTATATTATCTGCCAGGCACTAGGCTAAGTACTAAAGGTATAAAAGTACTAAAAGATACTGAAGATACTTCATGGAGTTTACAATGTAATACATGAGAGGTAGGACAGACATAAATCAGATTATGTTATAATGTAAAATTGTCAAAATTGCAGGAAATCTACACTTGCTTTGAAAGATTATAACAGAGGGATTTGGCCCAGGGGGATCTGAAGATGAGAAGGAGGTATGGAGGAAAAGTGCAGGGAAATGTGCTCCAGGTCGCCTTTGCAGAGGCCATGTAAGAGAGATGTGGCAGGTGGGAGAAACCCAAAGAAGACTGGGAAGGGGAAATGGATTGTAAGAGGAGGCTTTGGGGTAGGATGAACATGAACACACTTGCGTTTTAAGATTTCCCTAGGCATAATGGATGAGGGGAGACAATTTAAGAAGCTATTGTTCAGTCCTCTTAGTGGGTATATTGCAATACATCCCAGAAAAATCTCCACACAGGCCACAAGGGAGCATGCGTGGGGTGTTCATTGTCACAACTCTGTCATCACAGGTCTGAATAACGAAAATGTTATGAAATATTGCACAGTTGTTCCAAGTAGCAGACTAAGTATACACACAGCAACAAGGACAGGTCTTAAAAGCATGGTGCTGAGTGGAAAGAGTAAGAAATAGAGTGAGGTTCATACCACAATACCACTTAGGTACATTAAAAATACATGTGTACTAAACAACACACATGTTTTCCAAAGACACTTCCACATACCACTGGGGAAGCTGGCAGGAGTAGAAAAAAAGAGATAAAAGACCATAAACATATAAGTCAAGAGAGAAGCCATTGCAGAACCCAATGATGATAGTGTGCCATAAAGTGAGAAATGACCCTTGGACAGGTGGCTCAGTTGGTTGGAGTGTTGTCCCTTACACCAAAATGTTGCAGGTTTGATTCCCTACCCGGTCAGGGGGCATATCTAGGACCTAGGCTGTGGGTTTGATCCCCAGTTCGTGCATATATGGGAGGCAACCAATTGATCTCTCTCTCTCTTTCTCTCAAATAAATATCCTCAGGTGAAAGTCTCTTTAAAAATGAGTAATTCAGCCTCTGCATCCGGGATTTTAAAAAATAAAAAGATTCTGTACTTCTTCTGCCAAGAGCGAAGGCACCTTGTCCTAGGGGTGGATGTGGTAGAGATGAAAAGTGGATCTGCTATGGTATACAAATGAATATACATAATGCATTTCAGCAGTGCCTGATACATACATAGTAAGTGCCCAACAAACTCAAGCTGTTCTTATTTTGGTATTGCAGACACTTAGTGATGAATTGAATATGTAAGGGGAGGGAAAGGGTGTTTTCAAGGATTAACTGCCAGGTACTGGATTGGGCCATTGTTGCCGAGTGAGAGGTGAGAAAATGAAAAGTGAGGACTCACATTCTTTTTGAGGAATTTGGATGTGAAGGTGAAGACAGAACTATCTCTTACATATGGACAATACTCTAAAACACTTTTTAAAAACTAATCAAGTAGTGCTCACTTTGGCAGCACACATACTAAAATTGGAATGATACAGAGAAAATTAGCATGGCCCCTGCACAAGAATGACACACAAATTCGTGGAGCTTCCATATTTTTAACACAACCAGAGGCATGGAAACAAGGAGCAGACTGACAGAGACCAGAGGGGAGGGGGAAGTGAGTAAGGCAAGAAAGAAGGGGAAAGGCCTAGTTAAAGAACAAGTATACATGACCCATGGACATGGACAACAGTGTGGGGATTGACTGTGGGAGCAGGGGTGGAAGGAGTGGGCAGGGCAGGGCAGAGCAACTAAGGAAAATCAGGGCAACTGTAATAGAACAATAATGAAATGAATGAATGAATGAATGAATGAATGAAATATTAATCAAGTGATACAGTTTTATTGTAGAAACAACAGAAATCACAGAAAGATTCAAACAAATTATTTTGAGTCCCAAATATCTCCTGTGGACCAACTAAGGTCCATATTTGACATTGAGGAGAAATAGCTCCTGAGGCCTTTACAAATACAAGCTTTGTGAAATTCCTGGTGGCATAAGTCTCATAAAATGCAGAATATAGAGGTGAGGCTGAGTAAATGGTCACCCCATTCATTGAGATAGACACCACAGAAGGAAAGAAAGTTTGATGGATGAAAATGATCTGTGAAGTTTTGGGCTGAAACAGTTTGTGTTAAAGTCTCAGATTCTTCTAATAAATACAAAAATATTGAGGAGATATTATGTACCAGACACTATACCAGGTACTAGGAATACACAGGTAAATAAAACAGATGAACCTAACATCACTGAGTTGGCCGGTGTATCAAATAACCAAACTGATAAATATGTAATCATAACTTTGGTAGGGGTCATGTAAGAAACTATAAGATACTATTACACAAACCATTATAGTTAAATGTTTGCTCATATCCTTAATATGTTCTTGTGGAGGTTCACTAAGAGCACGATTTCTGGGTCTACGGATTTGCTTGGGGTTTTTTAAAATTATTTTAAAAATTTAATAAATGGACTTCTTTTTAGAGCAGTTTCAGGTTCGCAGCAAAATTGAAGGAGAAAACAGAGTTCTCATACACCCATTGCTCCCCCTCAATCAACAATATTCTTGTTTTTAGTTTAAAAAAGTATTCTTTTTAACCAGTGTTACCCCAAGAAATTTAATAACAAAGAAAAATTATTCTCTTACAGAACTTTGAGGAATAGGAAAGAATACTGAAAATCTACAAGGGCCTTGGTTTGTTAAAATAAGGTTCAGCTTTAGAGTTGGAAAGTGTGGGAAGCAAAAACTACATTTCCCAAGGGGCAGCGCGGCACGTCACGTTGGATGAACGGCACGTGCGTAGAGGGGGTCCTCCGCGCTGCGACTCAGCTTGTGAATGGGAAAAAGCGCGGTCCTCGACGTGCCGCGAATCTTCGAAAGCCATCGCTTTGTTATCCACAGGCTTTGAAAAGCATTCGAGGGGCGAGCTGACACCCGCCGTCGCAGTTTCCAGCGCAACAACCTTGTTCAGCCTGTGGATCGGTAGGTGGGGTTGGGTCGCTTCGTGAGACCCTGGGGGAATGGCGGGAGCGGAGGGCGATGGCCCTCCCACCGCGTCCCCATTTCTCCATTTCTCTAAAGGCGGTGTGGGCGCGCCGGTCTCCCTGAGGAGAGGCGGGGCTCGGGGAAGGAGGGCCCCCGCTGGTCTTTCGGGTTTACGCGTGCGCAGGCAGGTTTCGCAAGCTTGGGAAGCAGCCACCGGCGGAGATTACTGGGGAGGGTGGCGAAAGTGGGGTACACAACCCAGGTGCGAGGAAACGAGGGTTGAGGATGGGTTCTGAACTCTGACAGTTTTTATTATATTCTCAAGATGTGCTCCTCTTAACAAAACAACCTCATTCTCCCTCATTATACCTCCATTTGCTTTTTCTCAGCTGTGCCCCCATTTGCAGCCAAAGCTTCAGTCTACTCCTCAGTACCTATTCTCCAACTAGTCTCTCTCGGCCCCAGCCCAGTCTCGGCCCACACCACTCCACTGAAATAGGTCTTTGTCAAAGCAACCAGTGAACTCCAGGTCCCCAAATTCCCTGTTTGATGCAGCTGATCACTGCTCCTTCTTGAAACACGTTGTTCATTTGCCGTGGAGAATATTCTCGTCCTTAGCCTCACCTCTCTCTGGCCTCTTCTCTGCTGGTTCTTGCCCCTCTTCCTTTAGGGGTTGTTCTGCCCTAAGGCTTCATACTAATCTCTTCCCTGCTTTCACTTCCCAGGAGTTACCTATTTAAAGGTTTTAAATATAAATACCATCTGTTATGACAACTCTCAAGTTCCCATATTGAAACCTAGTGCTCTTTCTTGAACTCCAGGCTTTTATTATTGTATATCCAGCTCTCAGGGCAATCTCTTAAATGACTGACATTTTGAGTTTTACCTTTCACCTTCCTCAGTCTTCTCATTCTTCCTGTTCTCAGGCCAGACACCCAGAGTTATCCTTGGTGTCTTTTGCTCTCCTCTCTCCTCATCCTCCATCAATCTGTTAGCACATATTTATCCCTGAAGCTTTGAAGTTTCACTACTGGGTGTTTAATTATAGATATTTTCTTTGGCACTTGGTTGTCTTTTTTGCTTGAGAATTTGTGTTTTCAGTTCTTTGACACTCTGTCATTATTGAGATTTATCTATTTACCTGTATTCTGTCCTATATGTCCCTTTTAGAGTGTTTATTTCACCTACAGATAAGTATAGAGCTGTTTAATGCCTCTGTATCTTTCTAGTTTCCTAAAAGCAAGGCAGAGACTGTCTATGTCACTGCTATCCCACATACTTGCCATCAAGTAGGTACTTGATAAATATTGTTAAATGAGTGAATTTATAAAGGGGAAGTACCTCTTTTCCAGAGGTGGAAGTAGACAATCCCTCTTAGAATATGGTGGTAACAGCTAATTTTTTTTTTTTTCTGGATTTAGGAAGAAGATACTGAATAGCCCAGCTTCAGAATTGTTGCTATGTTTATAATTTGAAAGACTGTTTTAGGAGGTTTGCAGTATTCAGTTTAGTACTGTTTTGAGGACTTAGTAGGTGCCAGGTCCTGTGCTAGTTAGCTGGAAATAAAAAATAAGTAAAACTGCATCCCACTCTGCTGAGAGCTCAGAGTCTGGCAGAAGAGACAAGCAAGTGAAACAGTCTTTCAGCATATATGTGACAAGTGCAAGAATGAAAGTTTGTGTATGGTGCTTTGGAAGTTTATTTGTTTGAAATATTTTATTTCTTTTTAGAGAGAGCGGAAGGGAGGGAGAAAGAGAGGGAGAGAAACATCAGATGTGTGGTTACCTCTCATGTGCCCCATCAGTTGTCTCATGCACAACCCCAACTTGGGACCTGGCCTGCAACCCAGGCATATGCCCTGACTGGGAATTGAACCAGTGACCTTTTGGTTCACAGGCCCGAGCTCAATCTGCTGAGCCACATGAGCCAGGGCTGCTTTGGAAATGTTGATTGCCCTTGGCATTGGAGCAGATGAGAGGAGTCTGGGTGGCTGTAAGCAGCTTTGTTCTTTGCCCCAGTGTACCATACAAATATTATCATGTTCTCTATGTTCCATGGTATGAAAAAGTTGGCAAATACTACTGTAAAAGCATTAACATTGCTGCCATTTGATTTGGACCCCAAAAGATAAGTAAATTTGCAAAATCCAGAGGGGAGGAAGAGGGAAGATTAAAGGGAATTTCAGGCATTAGTTTTTTGTTTGTTTGTTTTTAAGATTTTACTTATTTGTTTTTTGAGAGAGGGGAAGGTAAGGATAAAGAGAGGGAGGAAAAACATCAATGTCTGGTTGCCTTTTGTACACACCCGCACTGGGGACTTGGCCTGCAGCTCAGGCACATGCCCTGACCGGGAATCAAACCAGTGACCCCTTTGGTTCGCAGGCTGGCACTCAATCCACTGAGCCAGCCACACCAGCCATGGCTGAGTCCATAGGGTGTTTTTGTTTTTGTTTTTAAGATTTTATGTATTTATTTTTAGAGAGAGGAAGGGAAGGAGAAAGAGAGGTAGAGAAACATCAGTGTGTGGTTACCTCTCATGTGCCCCCTACTGAGGACCTGGCCTGCAACCCAGGCATGTGCCCTGACTGGGAATCGAACCAGCAACTCATTGTTTCACAGGCCCGTGTTCAAGCCACTGTCAGTCCATAGGTTTTTTAGTGACCAACTTTCTGGAGCTGACGGCTAAGACATGTAGTAGTCACCGGCCTTGTTTTTTTTTTTCCTGATTTCCAAATTTGTATACAGAGATTCTTACAAAGGTTTAAAAAGTGAATATCATTTAGATTTTTGATAAATCGTCTGCATTGGAACAAATATTTTATGTCAGTCAGGATTTGTGTTTACTGTATCCATGGAGTAGAAGGTAGTATGGTGAACATAAAGAGAGAGTTGGGTGTTGATGATAATAAGGGCAGTTTGAGTCCTTGAGACTTAGGTTGTACAGTCAGACAACTCTGGATTTGAATCTTCTGCCACTTTTTACTTGTATTACCTTGATAAAGTCATTCATTTCTCCAAGATGCAAGCTTCCATAGTACTAAATGAATAGTATGTACTTTGCAGGATTGTTAGGAGGGTTACACAGGATAATCCACATAAAAGTGCTTAGCATATGGTACTTAGTAAGGAAGAGCTGTCATTATTACTTTTATTTTTCTACCTCTTTTTTTCAGGTGCCACAATAAATCACCATCAGTGTAATCTAATAACCTAATAGATAATTGGCAGTTTACTTTAGACAAATGCTTCTGTTTGCTCACTATATCCTTGATCTCTTTTGCTATTGAATATATGAAGTTGTGACAAAACTTGAAATTGACCTGGCTGGTGTGACTCAGTGGATGGAGTGCCAGCCTGCAAACTGAAGGGTGGCCAGTTCTGTTCCTGCTCAAGGCACATGCCTGGGTTGTGGGCCCTGTCAGAGGATGAGAGGCATCACACAATGATGTCTCTCTCCCTCTCTTTTTCCCTCCCTTCCCTTCTTTCTAAAATAAATCAATAAAATCTTAGAAAACAAACAAACAAACAACTGGAAATTGAAAGGAAAAACATAGATTTTAGAGTTTCCAGTCATGGAATCCCAGCTTAACTACCAATATTTTATGTGTTACCTAGCGTAACTTCAGTTATCTGAACTTCAGTTTTCCCAGATACAAAAAGGATGTGCGTATGGAATTGCTATAAGGTATTTATTTATTTATTTATGAGAGAGAGATTGACTTGTTGTTCCATCCTTTTATTCATTCATTAGTTGATTCTTATGTATGCCCTGACTGGGAATCAAACCTGCAACCTTGGCATATTGGAACCACACTCTGACTGAGCTACCTGGCCAGGGCAGAATTGTTATAAGGTTTAAATGGGAATCACCTGTGTAAGCTCCAGTAAGAAGCATGGTAGGTACTAGAGGAAACAAGTGTCGTTTTCTCCTTTACTTTTTAAAAACCCAAGCGATGAATGTAGATGCTTATTGATGCTGGCTGGACTGATGGTATGGGATCTGAGTGTAGGGTTTTAGATCCCTTGCTTCCCCCTGATTCAGAACAAAGCTCATGTTGTCTTAAGCCCTATGGAATTAATTTTAGACTGTTAAGTATAGGATGTTTGGATTTGTATGAAACCTAGGCTGCTAGTAGGGACCAGAGTGTTTTTTTTTTTGGCAGGGTATTTAGCAATTAATATATGCTTTCATTCTGCAACCTTTGTTCCTAAGTATTACATCTTAGTAGTCAAACTTCTCAGTTGTAAGTATGAAAAAGCTAACCCAAACACCAGCCTAAGTGAAAAGAGGTATTTATTGACTGTAACTGAAGAGTCCTGGGTATATCAGCTTCAGACATGGCTATCTCCAGAAGACTAAACTATGTCACCAGTATTTTCTGTCTTTCAGCTCTGCTTTCCTCCATGTTAGTTTCTCTCTCAGGCAGGCAAAAGCCTCTGTCAGTTCCAGGCTTTCATGCTACTCTCTTAACCAACAGCTGAAAGAGGGTATCTCTTTGCAGATAGCTCCAGCAAAAAATCTGAAATTGATTTAGGCCAGACTTGGGTCACATATTTCTTCCTGAACTAGTCCTGGTGGTCAGGGAGAATGTAATACTTTCATTTGCTTGCTTAAAAATAAATAAATAAATAAATAGTACTCTTAAGAAGAACATAACAGAATCCAGAGTCTATAGGACATCATTCACAATGTCCAGACTACAATCCAAAATTACTAATATACCCCTCCTTGTAGCCAAGGTAAGGGACAGTTTCCCAAAAGGAAATTATAGTGCTGTTACCAAAATGAAGAAAAGGTACCAGGCAAGATGCTCAGGTTGCTCCAGTAATGATATCGGGCCAGCGTTCCTGCAAATGCTGAGTATAAACTCTGCACAAGATATTGGGTGAAAACCCCACTGTTTTAAGGCACTGGAGAATAATCAGAACGGGCAGTAGCTGAGCAGGAGACCCAAAAGAAGGAAATGACACTGGTGAGTTTCCTGTTTGTCGGTTTTAATGCCTTGTGGGCAATATGACAGACATGCATTTTGGAAAAAAGATAGCCACAGAGAAGGAGTTCCAAATCTTTATATAAAAGTAGTTTTGCCCAATGTCCATCTGTGGCGGGGCTCCACCCTCAGTGTCCTGCCGTGCCGCCCCCGTGGCCACTAAGGATGAGAATAAGTCTACCAAGACAAGATCTGCCTGGGGAGGAAAGGTGGCCAATCTCTTAAAAGGAGAAGGACCAAGAACCTTTTCCTCAATGGGCTTTTATTAGGTTCAGTTTGCATAGGAATACAGGTAAAGCTCATTATCATTGTCAAGCAGTAAGGATCAAACAATAGAGGGCTTATTCTCAGTCAGGGTCTGTTAGCTAAAGAGCTATAAAACTTTGGGAAACAAACTCATTTCCTGCTCAAAACAGGAAATTGAGAGCATTCTTAGCAAAGCAGGTTTCACAGGATTTTATGTATTGTTTCTTAGGCCTGATCACCCAGAGAATGTGCCCTTCCCAGCACAGGGCTACACCGCCCACCCTCTGTCATTGTTTCAGGCTTAAATCAGGCAGGGGAAGTAAGGCAGCCAAGAGATTAGGAGACCTCTTACAGACAGAATGAGGGCTCAGGCTATTTCAAAGCCGAGGGTTGGGGGTCCATCACCCCCTTTTGCTATAGCTCCCAAGTCCTTCCCTGAGCGCCCCACCCCCCCGCCCGTGACCATCTGAGGTCATCCCTCCCTTGAGGAATCTTACCCATCATTGGCTAACCAGTCATGTACTGGGGGCCAGGCAGGGTGAAGTAAAGGGGGCAGAGGCAGCGCCCCTGCCAGGGAGATAAGCTTTGTTTCCTTAGCATCTTATGGTCCCGTCTTAAGGTCTATCGCTCAGCCTTAGCCATGGGGGTTACAGCTTCTGAAACCAGGCAGGGCGGTTCCCAACATCTGTCAACTAATGAATGGATAAGCAAAGTGGCTTATATCCATACAATGGAATTTTATTCATCTATAAAAGGAATGAAGTACTGATACATTCCACAACATGTATGAACCTTGAAAACATTATGCTAAGTGAAAGAAAGTAGTCACAAAAGCCTGCATATTGTATGATTCTGTTATGTGAACTGTCTAAGTAGGCAAAACCATAGAGACGGAAAGGAGAATAATGGTTGCCAGTGACAAAGGGGCAGAGGGAATAGGGAGTGACTGCTGATGGGTACAGCATTTTTTCCTGGGGTGATGAAAATATCCTAAGATAATGGTGATGGTTACACAATCTTGTGAATATACTTTAAAAAAAAAAAACAAAAAACACTGAACTGAACCCTTTAAGAGTGAATTATGAATTAGCCCTGGCTGGGTTGCTCAGTTGGTTGGAGCCTTCTTCCAATGCACCAAGGTTGCAGGGTCCATCTCCCATCAGGGCACATACGAGAATCAACCATGAATCCATAGGTGAGCAGAATAACAAGTCATTGTCTTTGTCTGTCTCTCTTTCTCTCTCTCTCTCTCTCTCTCTCTCTCTCTCTCTCCCTCTCCCCCTCCCTTCCTCCCTCCCCCCCACCCCTGCTGTCTCTCCCCCTCCCTTTCTCTCTATCAAATAATTTTTTTAAAGAAATACCAGTTTCTGAAAAATAAATGAAGTAAAATAAAACTGTTAGTCAAAAGACACCACTAAGACGAATAGGCAGACTAGGGGAAATAATTTTAAAAATTCACATTTGACAAAAGACTTACATCTAGAATATATAACTAACTCTTAAAAATCAGTAATAAAAAAACAACCTAATTTAAAAAAAGGCAAAAGACCTGGACAGATATTCCATAAAGGAAGCCAAATAAGCACTACAGAAGGTGCTCAATGTCATTAGTCACCAGAGAAATATACATTAAAATCACAATGAAATACTACTTCACACTGGCTAGGATGGCTAAAATTGTTTAAACTAAATAAAAGTGACACCACTGTATGTTGGCAAGAATATAGAGCAAGTGGAAATTCATACATTGTTGCTGGGAATGGAAAATAGTACAACTACTTAGTTTATTATAAAACTGAATACATACCTGAGACCTAAGTATTTTTTAAAAGATTTTATTTATTTAATTTTAGAGAGAAGAGAAGGGAAGGAGAAAGAGAGGGAGAGAAACATGAATGTGTGGTTGCCTGTCACATGCCCCCCTGCTGAGGACCTGGCCTGCAACCCATGTACCCTGACTGGGAATTGAACCATCAGCGCTTTGGTTCCCAGGCCCATGCTCAATCCACTGAGCCATACCAGCCAGGGCCAGACCTATGTATTTATTCAAGAAAAATGAACATCTGCCTCAAAAACAACTCATATAACTGCTCAGAACCATTTCATATATAATGGCCCAAAACTGGAAAGAGCCCAGGCACCATTTAAAGAACTGGTTAAACAAACTAGTTTGTTCATACAATAGAATGCTCCTTGGCAGTAGAAAGGAACCAATTCCTGATGCATACAACATAGATGAATCTCAAAAACATGTTAAGTGGAAGAATCCAGGCACTAAATAATTGGATGGCATGGTTACATTTATATGAAGTTCTAGAACAGGCATAACTAATCTGTAGTGAAAAATATCACAACAACCTTGGCTGGTGTGGCTCAGTGGATTGAGCACCAGCCTGCAAAACAAAGGGCTGACAGTTTGATTACTAGTCAGGGCACATGCCTGGGTTGCAGGCCAGGTCCTCAGTAGGGGGTGCATGAGAGGCAACCACACATTGATGTTTCTCTCCCTCTCTTTCTCCCTCCCTTCTCTTCTGTCTGAAAATTTATACGTAGAAGCTTTAAAAAGAAAAATATCAGAACAATGGTTTCCTCTCTGGGTAGAAATAGATGGTTTGGCCTTCTAAGCCACTGGAAAGAGAGTGCTAGGAGCCAGAAAAGTTTAGAGTATTAACCCTTGTCCGAATGCCTGAAATCTTGCAGGAAATGCTGGCCTCTCATAGTTTAAGAATAGTGATAAGATCAACCTGGGAACCTTGGACTCTGCTAATAGGCAGCTTGGGCTGGGAGCTGTCTTGCCATCTGGGAGCTGCTTGGCCTTTCTGTTGGGTGTGCTTAAGGTCAGGTGTAGTTCCAGTCCCCAGTACCTCGTGCCTACATGGCACCTTGTACCTACTTGGCTTTGCACCAGTAGACATGGCATTTTCAGAGTAGAGAGCCTGAGAAACCTTTGCCTCTACTTACGATGTGTTTTCTGAGAAAATTAAAGTCATAACTCACTGGATCTGGAAATAGCAGTAGTTTAGTAGTTTGTTGTAAAGTCAAAAAATGAGATGGTTCTCCTGGGCAGGGCGCTACCCAGTAAGCCAAGGGATCCTCCAGAATCCTGTAACTCATCTCAGCACTTCAGACTTATTTCACATTGGACAGAAATGAGGGGAGATGAAAGCATGTTAAAAGTCACTTTACATGTGTGGGGAACCTGGTAATTGGTGTAGGGCTGAGTGTTAGAGGACCTAGAAATGTCTTTTCAAAAACGGGGCCCTCCTTTCACATTGCTGCCTTCTGGCTGCAGATTCAGCCCTGTATGGTTTGGTATATGATCTCCTTCCCCCCCAGAACACATAGGTCAGCTTTTTCACTTTGGTTTGCTGAACGTTTCAACCTCAATCTCATGTGTCTGTCTGTCTCTGCAGCTACCATTGACAAAAGGTTTTTCTTGTAGTTACAGGTGGTATCACTGGAGAAATAAATACCGAAGAAACAATAGTGGTTGCCTCTAGGGGTGGCAGGTATTGTACTTCTTGAATTGTTCAAATATTTTTTTTACTTTGTGCATCTGTTACCCTCTCAAAGGTTTTTTCCCTAAGAGAAACAGGCTTTGTGTCCACCCACAATGAGACAGACTAAATTGAGATTTAGATTCTCAGTGATAAGATTCTAAACTAAGATGGTGGCAGGTGTGGTGGAAGAGAGGGGGCTGTACTTGAGATAAACTTCTGAGGCAAAATCAGTAGAATTTGAATGGAGACTGATCATGGAGATGGGCAGTTGGAGATGAGCAAGAAGGAAGAATTGGTGACTACAGGATTGCCCCTTGGGAGGCCAGCCTGACGGTGATGGACACCATTAACCCACATCTAGAAGGCAGAGCAGTGCAGGGTAGAAAGTGTGAGATGTCTGAGGGAGCCTCTTGGAAGTGCTTAGAGAATGAGAAGAGGATCCTGGGGTGGAAGAAGAGGACAGCAGAAAGGTTACGCAGGTAGTTAGAGAAGTAGGAGAGATTGAAGACCTGGAACTGCAAACAGCAGAGCCTTGATAAGCAGCATGTGGTCAGGTGTTCAGTGCAGAGGAAGGTTCCAGGAGCTAGCAGATCAGTGGGGACTGAGGGAGAGCCTAACTGTGATGGGTTGAAGAATGAATGGGAGTAGAAGGAAGAATGGTGGGTACTGTGTGCTAGCTCCATGCTAGGTACAGAAGATAGTGATCCTTACCCTCAGAGATTGGATGAGATAGGAGAGGAAACAAATAACGCACAAAGAATTTTAACGTCATTTGGTAGGCACAGAGGTGGGGAGATGCGCAGGGTATTATGGAAACACAGGTCATTTAACCCAGACTGGGAATAGTGGAGTAGGTGACTCAGTAGTAAGCAGATCTTAGAGAATAAGTAATTAAATCAGGCAAAGTATTGGGGGTGATCTGGTTGTGGGAAGGACATCCCAGATAGAGGGAACAGCATGAACATAAGGCATGGGGATACGAAATTACATGGTGTATGGTCAAAAGCAGAACAGTTCAGTATTGCCGGGATATAAAATGTGAGGCAGACAGTGATGAGAGGTGATGGGGTCACGGGAGAGACAGGGGTGGAAGCCTTGCTGCTCTAACCTTTTTAGTAGTTCTAATAGTCAGTTGTTCAGTGGATTCAGTGGGTTAGGGTTCTCTATTACAAGGTCATGTCATCTGCAAATATAGTTTTACTTCTTCCCTTCCTATCTGTACTATTTTATTTCATTTTATTGCATATTTGCCCTGACTAGAACTCCCAGAACAGTGTTGGCTTGCTCCTAATTTTAGCAGGGCTGGGGTCGGGGGGTGGGGGAAGATTTCAGTCTTTCACTATTAAGTATGATGTTAGTTGTGGGCATTCATAGATACCCTGTATCTGATTGAGGAAGTCCCCCTCTGTTCTTAGTTTGAATATTACTTTTTTAATAAACAGAAGCATAGATTTTAAGACATGAATATTTAAATACATGGAGTTCACAGTTTATTATTGTGGAGGGGCTTACTCTGTTCAGTGGTACTCGACCTTTGTGGGTAAGGAGCTGTATTAACTGAATAACCTGTCTAAGAAGATAAGATGTCAGACAAAATTTCAGCACCCTAAAACTTTTCGTCTTATTGTTTTTCAACCTACCTTTATTTTTAGGCATATGCCCCTTTTTACCTAGTTATAGTAATTACTCTTTTATTACCTCTTACTATTCTTTTTCCAATTACCTTTTATTGCATTTTATTTTCATCAATACATTTGTCTTTCCTTAAGTCAGATTTTATTTTTTTACTGGTTAGTGTCTCTTCCCTGCATCATAAAAAAGTAACAGTGCTTTGTGACATAGAAAGAGTCCTTATATAAAATTTTACTTGAATCCCCATTTTACAGATTTTTTAAAATGGAGACAAGAATGCTTAAAGCGTCTGTCCGCAGCACGGGGCTAGGGCATGCTGCTTTTCTCATTGACCTAGTGAGTGCTCCTTGATTTGGTTGAACATGTTGAATACAGACGTCATTGGATCGGGGTAGAATTTCAGGACTACTGGCCACTACGTTCGTGTCCTGGGGCTCCTGTAACAATTATCCCAAACTAGGTAGCTTAAAACAGCAGAAATGTATTCTCTCACAGTTCTAGAATTCCCAAACCAAGGGGTTGGCTTGGTTCTAAAACCAAGGGCGAGTTACTTCTTGGGTGCTCAGAAGGAGGCTCTGTGCTGTGCCTCTCTCCCAGCTTCTAGTGGTTGCCAGCAGTCCTTGGCGGTCCTTGGTTTGCAGCTGCCTAACTCCAGTCTCTGCCTCTGTCCCATGGCTGTCTTCCCTCTGTATGTGTCTCTCCACCTGGCCTGCTCTGCATGTGTCTGTCTTTGTCTTTTTTCCTCTTAAAGGATACCAGGCATGTTGGATTAAGGCCCACCCCTACTCTAGTATGACATGCATCCTAATTACATCTGCAAAGACCCTATTGCCAAGTAAGGTCACATTCACAGGTACCAGGGGTTAGGACTGAGACGTATCTTTTTTGAGGACACAGTTTAACCCATAACAGCAACTAACCTGGTTCTCTTCTGTTCCCCCTCCATCCCAGGTGCCCCATATACCATGGCCCTTGTGTCTGCTGATTCCCGCATTGCAGAACTTCTCACAGAGCTCCATCAGCTGATCAAACAAACGCAGGTAAAAGGCTACCGCCCTCCACTCCTGGAGGGGAACATGGTTGTGATGCTGACATGTGGAGAGCTGAGTGGGGTCGCGTTCAGAGAGACTGGACATGCAGGAACCAAGATGATGTCTCACGGGGGGAGGAGGAGGAGGGGTATGACTACCATTTCTGTTGGATTATTTGTCATGTGGAGGATCTCATGATTCTTTGTTTAATAACAACTATAGAGTTAACCCATTTAAAGTATATAATTCAGTGGGTTTTAGCATATTCAAAGAGTTGTACAACTCTCACCATGATCAATTTCAGAATAATTCATTGCTTGACAAATGTGCACTGTACCCAATAATAGTTACTCCTTTTCATTACGCCCCTTTCCCTGACAAAGGAAGTCTTATCAGGTAATATAATACAAGGATTTAGAGATTCTCTCTCAGAAGTTGGTCAGGGGCCACACCTTTTTTGGAATGCGCTGGTTTTGAAAACCTAGGCCTACTGAGTTAATCTTTTTATTTTTTTAAGATTTTATTTATTTTTAGAGATAGGGGAAGGAGGGGAGAAAGAGAAGGAAAAAAACATATCATTTGCCTCTCTCACGCACCCTGACTGGGGACTAAACCCACTACCCAAGCATGTGCCATGACTGGGAATTGAGCTGGTGACCTTTTACTTTGCAGAATACCCCCTACCCCTAACCAACTGAGCCACACCAGTCATGGCATGAATTAATCTTTTAGTGTACAAGCCACCCTCTGGCCCTTAGCCTAGGCTCTCTTATAGCAAAATGATCATATTTGAGCATTTACTTCTTTAATATTATCTAAGCTTTTTCTTTTTTTAATTTTAATTGTTCAATTACAGTTGTCCCCATTTTCCCTCCATTACTCTCCCCTGCCCTACCCACCCCCACCTCCCACATTCAGTCCTCTCCATCCCGTTGTCTTTGTCCTTGGGTCCTTTATACATGTTCCTTGATGAATCTTCCCCCCATTTTCCACCTCCCCACTCCCCCCTGTTCACTGTCAGTTTGTTCTTTATTTCCATGTCTCTACTTTTAATGTACCATGTGTATTCCAGATACAGCAATAATACCCGTATGAATATGCCTAACATTTGGAGGAGCCAGTGTGGGGTAGAGATAGACTTAAAGAAACCACTAATCTGTACTTAGAGTTATTGCATACATTTTCATATTGTTGAACTAATTTGATTACTCATTTCCCTCCATCAACCACTATCTGTACATTGTGATAAATTTGTATAGAAACACCTAGTATAGAGTCCCAGCTGGTGTGGCTCAGTGGATTGAGTGCTGGCCTGCAAACCAAAGGGTCGCCAGTTACATTCCCAGTCAGGGCACCTGCCTGGGTTGTGGGCCAGGTCCCAAGTAGGGGGTGTGCAAGAGGTAACCACACATTGATATTTTCCTCCCTTTTTCCCTCCTTTCCCCTCTTTCTAAAAATAAATAAAAATCTTTAAAAAAATAAATAATGAAAAGGAAAAAAGAAATATCTAGCATAGAAATTAGCTGATGGTTAGTGAAGTCCAGTTCTTCCTCAGTACACCCATTTTCAATGAGTATTACATTTTGAGAAGGCTTGGACTCAGTCTCCCAATACATCTGGTTATCAGTATCACTGCTATCATCTCACTTACTTATGTAAGGTAGTTGAATCTTACCAACAATGCCAGCGTGTTACACTATACTGAAGTATGATCATGGTAAAACTCGGTTCCATTATAGAACAAATCAGTAAGAATTACAGAGCTATTTGTTACGTCTTCCCAACAGAATCGGCCCTGCCCATTTACCAGATATTGTCATGGACAGGCTTTATTAGAGTTGTCTATAATTCAGTCATTTCTGGTTTCCAAGTCAGCTAAGGATAAAGCCAATCACCCTGTCTCGGCTCAAAGGCTTGTACTGAGACTGGTTTGCATTGCATGCTGTTGTGTGTCAGGGCCTACCACCCTTCTAAGGAGAGGACAGGTGGTAGAGGGAAAGTCCTATCTCTGCCACCTATACTTTAGGATATTCTTACTTTGATCAGTTCTTGGGCTAGGCATAATCATGTACATCAGTGTGATTTACAAGTGCCCCTAGAGGGCTTCCATAGATCTGGAGGTCCATAGCATCCACTAGTTGTGTCCCTTCAGGCTCAGCAAATAGTATAAAGAGCCATTGCCCTGTGGTGACTGAGCCTCCATCTATATCAAAATAATCAGGAAGCCCCAGGTGGGTGAGGGTGCAAGCCTTTTCCCAGCAACAGATGGGTCCTAGAATCATCCAGCATTTTTTGTTGAGTTGGCCTAAACCACTTCACTAAAGCTTCATCATCTTTCCAGGCTGACAAGAGAAATCACGTCAGTCTTTCCCCTAGAATGCTGCTTCTCATTAAAAATGCATTTAGCCCTGGCTGGTGTGGCTCAGTGGCTCACTGTGACTGCAAGCCAGAAGGTTGCCGGTTTGATTTCCAGTCAAAGCACATGTCTGGGTTGTGAGCCAGGTCCCCATTTGAGTACATGCCAGAGGCAACTGATATATATTCCTCTCGCACATCAATGTTTCTCTCCCTCTCTTTCTCCTTCCCTTCCTCCATCTCTAAAAATAAATAAATAAAATCTTTCTAAAAAAATGCATTTAGCTCATCCCACAATACACACACCCTTTCCTTTCTGTAGGCTAGTGTTGTTTACTCCACCGTGTATTTTGTGGCCTGGGTGCAGTTAGGGTACATAGTTTGTACCCCCAAATGTTGGGTACCCTCTACTAGGACCAGATGAGTAGTAGTTGAACCTGAGTGTAACTTAGCCTGAGTATACCATACAACCTTTCAAAACCTTCCGCATATCAGGGTGGGGTATTCCCCAGATGAATCTGGACTCCTCATGCGGTACCTGGTTCTTTAATCCTATCAGAAACCCATTTCTCCCCTCTTCTCTTAAATAGTTTTTTGTTCACAAAACAACAATGATGTGTAATTGCACATAGCATGCTACAGCGTCTCAGGCATACACTGCCATTATTTTGTCCATTCTGCCTTTCTCAGCATTCCATCACCCAAGCTGATAGTTGTACAGTGATCTGTCTGCTGGAGCCATACACTGCACTGTCCGTTGATCCAGAATGGAACAGTTCCCAGAAATTCCTTCCCAAATGACATCCTTTGTGGGGCTGTAACCTGAAAACCAAGAATCAAAAAATACTGGCACACAGCCCTGGCCAGGTGGCTCAGCTGGTTGAAGCATCATCCCGTGTACCAAAAGGTCTCAGGTTCGATTCCCCATCAGGGCACTTACAGGAGGCAACCAGTGTTCCTCCCTCCCTCCCTCCCTCCTCCTCCCTCTTTCCATCCTTCTCTCCCCTCTCTCTAAAAAGCAATGAAATAATGCCCTCAGGTGAGGATAAAAAAGATACTGGCACACATATTCCTAAGTGAAAGAACCCAGTGTGAAAGGTTATATACTGTATGATTCCACCTATATAGCATTCTGGAAAAGGCAAAACGAGACAGTACAAAGATAAGGGGCTTAGAAGGACAGAGAGGTGAATAAAGGGAACACAGGATTTTTAGGGTGTTGAAACTATTCTGTATGATACTTTAATGGTGGGTACATGACATTATGCATTTGTCAAAACCCATGGGATGTACAACACAGAAAGGGAACCTTAATGTAATCTGAGGTTTTAGTTAATAATTATCAGTACACAGAATCTCGGTTCTCAAACTGAATTCGTTCTGGAAGGCTGTTGGAAAAGCAGTTTGTTCAAAACCAAATTATACAGGTGATTGATCATACAGGCATCAGCATGAAAGGGTTATCGGGTCCAAAACTGAAGTTTTGTTCGATAACCAAGACATTTTAATAACAACTTGTAAGAGAACCGCATTGTCTGAGTTCAAGAACTGCTGGTTAGCCAGCTGTAACAAATGTACCACACTAAAGCGAGACGGCAGTGAAACTGCAGGGGACAGCAGGTACATGGGAACAAACTGTACCATCTGCTCGATTTTTCTGTAAACCTAACAGTGCTCTAAAAATAGTTCATTAATAAAACTTTAAAGCTAAAGAAAAAGGATGCTGGCACACTGCTCGGATTCCATTCCATCATCCCCAGTGTGTCCTGATTATCGTCATACTGTATGACCATAGGTCTGTCAGAGGAATGCTGCTTGGGATTGCAGGCTCCCGTTTGACTTTGTCAGGTTCTAAAAGCAGGGGTGGTCTCGGCAGATACGTGGCTTTACCTTCAGTGCATCTGGTATCACTGAGTTAAGAGCCAATAGTATTCTGTTACTCTGAACCTATCTCGTGGTATTAATATAATAGTGAATTTACAGCATTGCATAACCCCTTCATTCTTTTATCCTCAGCTACTGTTCTCCTTTTCTCCATCTGTCATTAATTTTTACCCAGACTTTACTGTCCTTGAAAGAACGTTAGGATCACCCACTGTGCTGGCCCACATTGAGGCAGCACTAGTCTAGTGAGAGTCATGTTCTGCCTCCTCCCCACCCCTCCTCAGTCGTTCCTGTTCATTCAGGGTCAGCTCACACAGGCACAGAATGAGGGGGCTATTGCCACAACTGGGCAGCATAACTGCATTCACCATTGACTCCATTTTGTCAGGCACTTAGAAATTCCAACTAAATCACCTCTGTTTATGGCATCTTCAGTCTCAGCCCTGATCCCAGGACCACTGATATAGGGAGCAATTGTACCAGCATCCTTCCCCATCCCTTTTACCCCAGGTGAATTGATTATAGGTGTGTGCATTAATTTCTGGACTCTAAATTCCAGTTAATTGCTCTATATGCCAATTTCTCACCATTTGACTACTATAGCTTTGTAGTAAATTTGGAAATCAGGGAATGTGTGTCCTTCAATGTTTTCTTCTTTTTCATAATCATTTTGATTATTCTGGGTTATTTGAATATCCACATAAATTTTAGAATAAGCTTGTCAATTTCTACAAAGAAGTCAGCTGGAATGTTTATGGGGATTATATTGAATCTGTAGGTCAGTTTGTCTTTTCTGTTAGTCATTAAATCTATAACTTGTGATTTAATTTGAATGCCTTTTGTAAAACTTTTGCATTAGTCAGGGGGGAAAAATCCTTTTGAACTGGTCTGAGTTTGGATCCGGAAGATGAGGGCCATATTTATGAGGCCTCTGGCCTGGGGTACAGGAGCCACAGTAGGATGATGGGCCTCCCTCATGTCCTGTTGACCTTGTCCTTGCAGGAAGAGCGTTCGCGGAGTGAACACAACTTAGTGAACATACAGAAGACCCACGAGCGGATGCAGACAGAGAACAAGAGTGAGTAGCTGGGCCCAGGAGAGAAAAGGGATTAGAAGACGGTGCGGGCCAGGACTGAGAAATGGCTGCTGTCTTTTTTCTAAAAGGACTTTTGCATGTATCTGCATAATCCAAAATGAGCTACTTCTTAAGCCAGAGGGACAGTTGTCCCTTAGGCTAGGTGACCTAAGGTGACCTAGGAGGCAGATAATAGACGGCCTAGCACTAAGGAACCTTAAAATCCCCCAACTCTAGAGTGGGAGGAGGAGAGAGGGAAAAGATACAGAGAATAAGTAGCATAGATGGTGGATAGAAAATAGACAGAGGGAGGGCAAGAATAGTGTGGGGAATGTAGAGGCTAAAGAACTTACAACACATGGACATGAACTAAAGGGGGGAATGTGGGTGGGAGGGGGTGTGCAGGGTAGAGGGGAATGATGGGGGAGAAGTGGGACAACTGTAATAGCATAATCAATAAAATATATTTAAAAACAAACAAACAAAAAAATCCCCCAATTCTAGGGACTGGAAAGTCAGTGAAATGAGGCTTCATCTAGGGGAATACCTCAGAGCACAGGAGTACCTAGTTACTGGTGTCTCTAGAGAGCCCCTTCCAGTGTGCCTAAGGCCCTTAGAAGGGCGGGGCCCTGGCCTTATGCTTTCCAGCTCTCAAGCACCTTTGAGAATTGTTCTCCGTTTTCCCATGCTGAGAAATATGTTCTGTGTGTATCATGCAATGGCAGAGGTAAGAAAGTCCTCCCTTAGGTGTAGTTATGGCATTTGTACTGTAATAAAATGTGAACTCGTAGTACATGGAATTCAAGTGCCTCAGGGAGCACTTCTGAGCCAGTAAAGCTCATGCCTCGGCCTGTGGCTTCTCAGTGCTTCCCAAGGTCTGATCCTGGTGTACTAGAAGCAGTGCCACATTCCTGCCAGCTGTGCCTCACCCACATCTCTCTCCCTGTGCTTACTCTGCAGTCTCTCCCTATTATCGGACGAAGCTGCGTGGCCTCTATACAACCGCCAAAGCCGATGCAGAGGCCGAGTGCAAGTGAGTACCATCCCACCCCCTGCCGTCACTTCCCCTTCCTCGCCCAGATGCTGGACTGCAGAAACCTATGGACCACAGCCTCAGCCCGTCATTCATGCTGTGTGTGACCCGCTCCCATGGGGCGTGCCTTCCCTAGAGCCCACTTCTAGGTCTCCTCTCCCCTAGCCCTTCTGTTTTATAGATGGCAGCAAGGCAGGAGACAGATCCCAGAGGTGCCATTTACTAGTCACTTGACCTTGGGCAGTTTCACTTCAATGGAGACTCAGTTGTGCCATCATTATTAAAATAGGGATAATAGGTACCTGTAGAATTGTCAACATAAAATGAGATAATGCATAAAAAGTGCCTATGATTTGTGTTTTTCAAACTCTTTTGACCATAAGTCACATTAGGAAATATATTCTGTATTGTGGCGATAATAATAACAATAACAACTCTGTGGCCTTACTCTGTGCCAGGTACTATTCCAAATACTTCATCTATTTACGTCATTTAATCCTCTCAGTGACCCTGAAATGGGGGTTGCCACATTTAACAAATGAGGAAATTGAAACAACAAGGGGTTGTGTAATCTGCCCCAAGTCACACCTAGTTAAGTGGAAGAGCCCAGTTTTAAACCCAAAGTCCCTGTTCCTTAATACCATGCTAGAATGGAATAATGATGCCTTTCCACAACACACACACTTATTTTACATGTACATACATCACAGAATTAGAACAAGAAGTTCTATAATAACTATAGTTTTTATAGTTATTATTGCATAGTGTGTTCTGTTTGATTTTTTAAAAATACTGAACATTACTCAAGAAATTATTACATGATTCACTGATGAGTCATAGCTTACAGTTTACATAACGCTGCCTTGCACATGTGGGCAGTGGCTAACGTGCCGGGCCCCGGAGGGATAGTCATGCCCAGGGTCAGCACACTGAGCATTACAGTGCTGGTGGCTCCGGGACTCTTCCTGTCCTCCCACCTGGCTCTTCCTAGGTTCTTCCCAGTACTCACAGGCCCACATCTTCTTTGCCTGCTGTCAGTTACTCTGCAAACCTCTGCCAGTGCTACGCTGCCTCTGGCACTGGGCAGTCCCCACATAGAGACATAAGGATAATGAGGTTCCTGCCCTCAAGGGCAAGCAGTCCAAAGAAGAAAGTTTAGTGGACTGTGTAGTTAGTGGGCCTACAGAGGTGAGGCTCACTGTGCCTGGGGATCTGGGACAGCCTTGGAAGAGGAAAGGCTCAAGTTGGGGACCAGTAGACAGACAAGGCAGAGAGGACAGAGAATGCAAAGGCCAGGGAGGAGGGCCTGCAGGGCATGTGCATTTGGGAAACGAGAACTAGTCTTGTGTGGCTGGGGAAGGAGGGCAGGAATGTGGAAGGCCTCTAGTACCTGGACTTTATCCCGGAGTGACATGACAGGGAGCCAATGAAGATGTAAAGCAGGAGAAAAAACCCTGGCTGCACGTGGGGAATAGACTTGGTGAGTCAAAGGCTGGTTAGAAGACCAGGCAGGAGATCCTGATGGAGCTGAGGTGAGACGGTAGCAGTGGGGGTGGAGAAGCAAGAGTGGTGGTGTCTGAGAGCAAACTGGGGGCCAGTTGGGAGTGGAGAAGTTGAAGACTCCAAGATTTTTATCTTGGACAAATGGATTTGGTGGGATTCCCTATGACAGTTTGGGGAGCAGAACAAAGGGGATGGGCTGACTTGAGGGGAGGAGACAGTGAATTTTGACTGAAAGTATTAACCTTCTTGGCACTCCAGCCCACTACTCCCCACCCCAGTCTTCTCCCTGATTTGCAGATTTCTCATCTGGCCACAGTCAGGCCTCTCTTCCCAGTCACCTGGGCTGGTGTTTGCCTTACATAAGTCAGAATAACTCATGCTTATTTGAGAGTAGAAGGCAAACTGTCCCTCCCCAGCTTAACTGCTAACAAAGTGAGGTGACAGCTTCTGAAACCAGTTTGGTGTGGGCTCTTCTCTGGCATTGACTTACCAGAGTTAAGCTTCTTTCATAACTCTGGGTCCCAACTTCTTGCAGTTCTGCTGCCGTTTTACTTTTATAGACTCTCAAACATGCATATATTCCTTAGCTAAACCCTGAACAGGACCTCCTGAGCACCAAATGCCATGCTGGGTACAGGAGGACAGGTGGGGCAGCAAAGATGCCAGCCCTGCCTGCGGGGAGCTCCAAGGCTGGGCAGAGAATACTCATTATCCTGTAGCGCTGATCCAGGTGCTACAACACGCATCAGCTCACTTCCTAAAGAGGTGAGTTAAGACCATCTAGAACTGAAGAGGCACCAAGTGCGGGCTTCAGGAACTAGCCCAAGTCCTGAGAGGCATTGCTATTTCTTCTACTGTGTGTACTGCGCTGCCTCCCAGCTGGTTTTCCTCCTCCTGCTTTACAGAAAAATGGAAAGGAACCCCTGTGTTTTCATTTAACAATCATCTCTTTTTTTTTTTAAAGGCCTTGAGGTAACACACTGGCATCAGGAATCACAGGGAAACAAGATTAAAAAAAAATCTCATTTTCCATATTCCAGTGGAAGGCAGGTGGCCATTCCCAGGTGGGAACAAGTTATTTACTAACCTTAGTTTAAAAGGCATTTCTCAAGATGGAGTTCTGTGAGGGCACAGTGAACTGAACAGGCAGAGGGATGGTGTTTCACACTCTGACTACAGATAGTGAGTTCTTCTCAGCCTCACTCACTCAGAGTGCCAGCTGGGAAGGTAGTTCTAAGAGTGGCAAAGCCAGTGTGGGCAAAGTTTAGCTTTCTAAGGTCTGAATGGCTCACGGGCCAAGTGTCAAGTGGCTAGAGGACAGGGTGAGTGCCTGATCCATCTTTTGGAGCCTAGCACTGGGGCCTGGACAGCTGACCACTTGCTGGTGGGCACCTTGCACCGTGGATATTGTCCCATGTTACTGACCAGAGGAGTGCCCTAGTCTTCAGTCACAGGCTGCATCAGCTCTCCCTCCTCACCCTGGACACAGACCACTTAGAGTTGGGCACAGAAGCCATGTGCCTGAGAAGCTGACATTTATTGCCTTGATCCTCCTGTCACAGCAGCTCCCATCGGCTCCACTTATATTGTGCCCCTGGGCTTGGCTGCTTTGCATCTAGCTTTGCAGGCACAACTCCAGCTATCTCACCCAGAGAAGAAGGCCTAAAAGGAATTATTTTTTTTTTTCCCTTTTGTATTTTTTAAATGTCACCCTAATCAAATAATTACACTGTGAATTTGTATGCAGCATTATTGGAGTATTTTAAAGGGCCCACGCCATAATAGCTAGCCCCTTATACCTAATAGCCTCTGACCCGTAGGTCAGAGGGGAGATGCTGAGGTTGGGAGGGGGGAGGTTAGGGCTTGAAGCTCTTAACTGCATTTAACAGAATGATTTATTTGGGGTGGAGCTCAGACACTGATACTGATTTAACTTTTTATTTGTATATAATTTCAGAGTTACATAAATTAGAATTTTGCCACATCTTCACCATTCTATATGTACACATACATATTTTTCTGAACTGTTTACATTGCAGACATGCCCCTTGACTTCCAAACTTATCAGTCAGTGTTTCCTAAAAACAAGGATATTGGTTTTTTTTACCAGAATTTATTTATTATACAGCTAAATCACAACTTTATATTCAAGAGGAAGTAAATGAAACATGTAGAATAGTTTAAATATAGAAATAGAAAAGAAAATCCAGAATCAATTCTGTTGGAGTAGAATCTTAGTAATTATTAAAGAGTAGTATGTTCGCCCTGGCCAGGTAGCTCAGTTGGTTAGAGCATCGTCCCTATATGCCAAGGTTATCATGGGTTTGATCTCCAGTCAGTGTGCATAAAATGGGTTGATGTCTCCCTGTCTCTTACTCTGCTATCCTTCCTTCTTTATAACCAATAAATATTTTTTTAACAAACACATTTTTTACAAAACAATAAGAGTATTGTGTTCAACCCAGTGTCCCAGGAAGGATTTGGCCATAGCAGAGCTATTCACATGGACTGAATGACAGTCAGAAGATAGTCCTTATCTGGAGCTGCAGTGATTTCTCATTTCTTGACCTGATCCTAAGAAAGGCAAGGTCATCCTGAGGATCAGCTTCACAGACTGTGCTCTTGGCCTTCATTGTCGGCTGATGAAGAAGACCTGCATATTGAATTGTTGAGTTGTCCAAGGTTGTTTGGGTTGGAATGTCTTCTACATTTACAACCATTGTCCCAGTAACCCCTTTACAGCTCTCTGTCCTCTTTAGGGTTTCCTCCACTTCTGCCAGTATTTTTGTTTAATCCATTGGGATCTTTCTTTTGCTGTCATTATTTGTCAAAAGTTCTGAGTCACTGAAAAATTGTAGGTGGTAGTGATGGAGGTTCTACAAAGTGCCCAAGGACATTTTTAGATAACCATGGTACATTTCTCAAAATCAGGACTGATATAAAAATATTAACTAATCTACAGATCTTACTCAAATTTCATCTCTGTCTACTAATGTCCTTTGTAGCAAAAGAAGTTTTTTCTAGTACAAATTATTGTAGCATTTAGTTACCACGCTTCCTTAGTCTCCTTCAGTCTGAAACAGTTCCCAGGCCATCTTTTCCTTTCGTGACCCTGACATTTTAAAGATCATAGGCCAATGATTTTGTTGAATGCCCCTCCATGTAGATTTGTCTGTTTCCTCACTATTAGATTCTGGTTTTACACTTTGGGCAGTAATAGCATGGAAGTGATGTCCTCGGTGTGTCATACGAGAAGACACTGTCCCATTGCTTGAAATGGTCTTTTCCAGGTTTTTCTTGTGTTAAGTCACTGCTATTTTCCATTGTGTAATTAATAAGTATCTTATGGGAGATACTCGGAGACTGTGTAAATATCCCATTTCCCATCAGATGCACTAGTTTAGGTGTCTGTATGATTCTTAAAACAATTGGGGGGGGGTGTTTAAAGTTTTTCAGGGGATTCTGATATCCAGCTCGGATTGAGAACCACTCCATTAATATCGCACAGAACATAGCCAGGATGTGCTGCATAGACCCATGTCCTCCAGACAAGCCCCGCACCAGTGATCAGACTTTGCGAGTTCCCTTTGGCCTCCTGGCTTTTCCTCCTTGTCTGCTTTCCTGGGTGCCTGGTTGCTCCGTGTCCCAGTGCTCACAAGCCTGCGGTGGCTCTGGCCGAGTCCTTCCTGCATCCTACAGCAGCCACACTTAATGGATGCTCTGAGTATACTGGGCGGGTGTTTGCTGCTCCCCTGTGCCATTAAGGGGCATGTATGAGATCGTGGCCACTTAATTTGGAGGTTTGGATTCCCAAACGATAAAAACCTCAAGTCAAAGGTGAATATTTAAGCAATTTTTTAAGCAAGAGCAAAGAGAAAGCAAGAAGTAAGAGCATATGTCACCAGACAGGAGAAACACCAACACCCGAACACAGATGCCAGGGAATCCCGGAGGCAGCTGTATTTGGGGTTCATCTGGAAACAGTTCTAAGCGAAGCAAAGCGTCCTTTCCTCGGGTGAGATTCCAAAGTCTCACTTTAGGGGCTCTGTTTAAATATGTTTTAGACAAAAGTGGCTGCACACCAAGGGCCTTTTGTGACTTGATTGACTAAATAACCATTCCCTCCAGGAGAATAGCCAGTTCTTTCCCAAGGAAACAATCAGTGTTTACAGATAACTGAGTTAAAAATGGTGCTTAGTCTTCTGTGGAGAAGGGCTAGTTCTCCCTGGGAGACAGCACACCTATGTATCATTCTTAAAATAAAAGATCGTAACAGGGAGAATTGTTAATGTTTCTTTAACCTGTCATCCCCTACCCCATCTTCTGGCCTCTGCACGGTGAGCGCCACAAATCACAGCCTGTGAAACCATATTGTGCTATGTCCTTGTGTCTCCCTCCTGCTGAACGAAAGCCTTCAGAACCATGTGGGCATTTACTAAAGGTTTACTGGTGCACACACTGGAGAATGACCCAGATAAGTATGTGGAGTCTGTGCTGCTTATTGCTGTTGACAGATGCTGTGGGGAAGAAGATTCCCCAAGGTCTGGAGCATGGGTGGCAAACACAAGACCCGAGGGCACCTTGTTTTATCTGCCCAGCACCTTGTTTCTACCGAGCTACAGAGCTGAGCTCCTTGCCCCAAACATTTATAGAGTCCTAAAATTATACTCGGCCCTTTGAAGGCAACCACAAGGCCAATGTGGCCCCCGGTGAAAATGAGTTTGACAGCCCTGGTCTAGAATGAAGAAGTCTTTCTCTGGCAAGGATTTGTGTTTGTTCCTGCTAGATTGCTTGGGCTCCAGCAGTCCAGAATCCCCATAAACTAACTCCAGAGATTCTGGGGCTGCAGCATTTCGGGGATGAGTTCCCTCCACAGGAACTGCCCTGAGCCAGCCAGCCCCCTCCCCGCATCCTCTGGAGAGCCTCCTTTCACATGTCCCACCTTGGGCAGACCCCAAGTTTTTCTCTGTCTTCCAAATCTCAAGAGGGTGTTAGAGGCTGCCCACACTCAGCAACATTTCTTTGGGATTTGTCAAATGCACTCAGGCAAATGCTGCTCTCTCTGATTTGCTTACCTATCTAGAATCCTCTTGGCTTTTTTTTGGCCTTCCTCTCGTGTCATCCGGATTTTTTATTCTTTTAAGATTACAAACCACCTCCGTCAGATTCGTAGTTTTCGACAAGAAGGTTGATCTGAATTAACCAGAAAAGGAAGTCTATGCTTTGTGTTTCATCTAGACCTCTTCTTTCCCTTCTCCCCACCCTCAGCATCCTCCGGAAAGCCCTAGATAAAATTGCGGAAATCAAGTCTCTGTTGGAAGAGAGGCGTATCGGTGAGTTAGAGACAAGGTTGAGTTCCTTGGCCAGCCGGTGTGAGGGCTCCTGAGAGCAACAGTCATGTCTTCCTGTGGGGGGAGTCTAACCTCAGGCCAGTGTGCCGGGTTGGTCCATGGGTTTTTGACAGAGGCACACTGGGGCAGCCTCTGGGGAAGGGAAGGGACGTTGTCGTTTCCAGGGCCCAGAGGCAGGGCCTCCTCGTTCTCCCTCTGCACAGCACAGTGATTTGCCCCAATCCCTCAGGTTTCTCTCCCTCCTCCACTGCCTAGAGCAGTTCCCACCCACCCACAGTATAATTTGTGTAATTTTCAGTATAATTCGTATGTCTGTGTCATTATTCTCTGTCTGTCTGAGAGTCACTCCAGGATGTCTTGAAGCCAGCCTTTCAGATGGAGTGTACACAGGGCACTGGCTTCCAAATCCCTTCGACTGCTTTCCCACCTCTTTCTTGCCCTTTCAATGAACCCATAGTGGGCACCCTCCTCACCAATCAGAAATGTCACATTTCCAGCTGGGTTTGAACCATGCCTGAGGAGGTAAGGGGTCTGTCCACATTTGATAGTTCTTTTAACTTTTTGTTTACAACATATTAAAAGAAAATATATACAAGTATATGTACAGCTCAATAAAATTTTCACTAACTGAACAAATGGATATAACCAGCACTCAGACCAAGACACAGAACTTGACCAGCACCTCAGAAGCCCCCTTTTGCCCTTTCTAGTTCCTTCCTCCAAAGGATATCCACTAAGCTGCCCTCTTACCCACCTGTTAGTGTAGCCTGACAGTCTCCCCATGGCCATCTAGTGGAAGGGTCAGGGGTCACATCTGGGCCCTTGGTGCTGACTTGAGAGGTGGAGCTGAGCTCCTCTCACAGCTCGGTGTTAGATGGGCCTGGGGGCAGGCACCCTATCCCTGGTGCCTCAGGGGCTCACTTCCTTTCCACAGCTGCCAAGATTGCAGGCCTGTACAATGACTCGGAGCCTCCTCGGAAGACCATGCGCAGGGGGGTGCTGATGACTCTGCTGCAGCAGTCAGCCATGACCCTGCCATTATGGATCGGGAAGCCTGGTGACAAGTGAGGGCAGGCTCAGGGAGGGGAACTGGCAAGGGGGGGGCTGGGACTAACACTCGGTTCCACTCTCAGGCCACCCCCACTCTGTGGGGCCATTCCAGCCTCTGGGGACTACGTAGCCAAGCCTGGAGACAAGGTGGCTGCCCGAGTAAAGGCCGTGGATGGGGATGAGCAGTGGATCCTGGCCGAGGTAGTCAGTTACAGCCACGCCACCAACAAGTGAGTGGACACACCCAGTCTTGTGGGAACTGGCATGTGAACAGCCAGCTCCTTGAGTTATTTTCCCTCTCCACCCTCCTCCTGGGTCCCCTACCTGGACCGTGTACCTTCCTGTATCCACTGTTCCCCTTTTGTTCGCCCGCAGATATGAGGTAGACGACATTGATGAGGAAGGCAAAGAGTGAGTGTGCTGGCCGGGGAGGGGTAAGGGAAGCCTGGGGGACAGCCACACTGCTGGGAGGAGCCCCCTACCTAGCCATGGGTTGACCTAAGCTCCCCTCCAGGAGACACACCCTGAGCCGGCGGCGTATCATCCCGCTGCCTCAGTGGAAAGCCAACCCAGAGACAGACCCCGAAGCCTTATTCCAGAAGGAGCAGCTCGTGCTGGCCCTGTATCCCCAGACCACCTGCTTCTACCGGGCCCTGATCCACACCCCCCCACAACGGGTAAGGCAGCCCATGAGAGATCATCCATGACACCCGTACCACTGGGCTGACCAGATGTGTCCTGGGGTCGTCTTTCCATTTCCTACCCTGCTTGTCCTCATCTTACAGCCTCTCTGAGCTGGGAGTGTCCTGTGAGCTTCCCTCTCTCCCGCTCACAGTCTGCCCTGTAACTCCCCGCCAGCCTTGTCCTAGGCAGTGCCATCCGCCCTGCAGAGCCTTAGCAAGTCCTGAGTGGAGCGGACCTGATGTGGCCTGTAGTCTAACCTTGCTTTTGCATTGAGATGGGAAGCCTGAGCCCTGCATTGGAAGGGCCATGCCCAGGGCCTGTCTTCTAGCCCCCAACTCCTGAATCACTGCCCTTTCTTTGCTCAAGGCTGCTTTTTTGTGAGCTTGTAATGCTGTTGCTGGCACTCTGGCCACCTATCACAGCCGTCTAAAGGCTCTTCTCAGCTCTTCCTTCAGGATCCCTGCCTGCTGCCCTCTGAGTTGTCCTCACTCCCTTTGGCATAGAATCCCTGAAAAGCACCAGTACCTTTCATGGTGGCCTGTCTGTGTAGGTAGTGAGTCCCCTTTTCCATGCTCTTCATCCTGTCTTTGGCCCTTTGATGCTGAGAGAAGCTTTGTAGTGGCAGGGACTGGGTTCAAACATCTAGACTTCTTGGGTGAAAATGAGGACAGGAAAGGCTAGGAGCCCATGCATCAGAGGTTCCTATCAGTCTAGGCTTGGGGGTGGGAGGCCTTTCCTGGGGGTTTCTGACCAGCCCCTCCTGTCTGCTTCCTGCCACAGCCCCAGGATGACTATTCGGTCCTGTTTGAAGACACTTCCTATGCAGATGGTTATTCCCCTCCCCTCAATGTGGCCCAGAGGTATGTGGTGGCTTGTAAGGAGCCCAAAAAGAAGTGAAGCAGGCTGGCAGGCCCACAGTCTCCTGTCACCCGCAAGGAGGAATGCAACAAAAAATTGTGATCAAATAAATATTCTTCCCCTTTGCCTGTGTCTCCTGGGTTTTACTTTTCCAACACTGTGCTAACCCTTCCCCACATAAGGCAAGTTGGGGAACTGGAGGCTGCAGGCGGCCTCACTTAGTTCAGGTTTGCTTTGCTTCCAACAGAGGCACTTCAAGCAACACAAATTGTATTTTATTCTTGAGGCCCTTGCCAGGCTGGTTTCACACCATTCACTGTGGAGTGATTCCAGTGAACACCACTCACTGCTCTGAGCAGAAGTTGAGGTTGCAGCCTGCCATCTTCTCAGCATAGTCAGCATCAAAGCGCTCATTCTGGGCCACAGTGAACATGGTTTTCCAGTCCCCCATGACGCCTGGGGAGGGAGAGTGGGAGGCTCAAGGTCCTGGCTGCAGGGGAGGCCCCAAGGAGTTTGGGGCCAGCTCTGGCCACTATTCTCACCTTCACCTCCCCAAACACCCATCCTGGCGCTCGTCTTTCCTCATGAAGGCAGAAATGTTGTGGTCCATGAAGTCCGTGGGGACGGTGCTATAGTTAGCCATGGGGTTCTTCATTTCCTTGAACGATGTGTGTTTTACAATGTGATCCACAGTCTCCTCTGATAGGGAGCGGCCCACAAACTCCAGAATCTTCTGAATCTCCCTTTTGGGGTTCTGGAGGAGCAGAGGGGCTCTTCAGTGGAGATCTGGTTGTTCTTTGAATAGAAGGGAGGCCCCTCTCTCATTTCATGGCCACTTCCGCCCTTGCTCCTTGACTCTCTGGTACTCTATCCCTGGGGCAGAGTTAACTGCCCTCTATCCTATGATCCGTCGGTAAGCTGTGTCTGGTTCCTTGTGGGCTAGGGCAGGGACAGCCCTCGGTCATAGCCATGGCCCAGAGGAGAAGCAGTAGCAGTAAGTGGGTGGTGGATGACTGCAAGTGGCACTGACTCAGACGCTAGGAGTTAAGAGCTGTACAGAATGCTGCTGCCCAGGTGGCACCGAAGCTCTGGGCAGGGAAGGTGCCTTGGAGGATCGAGTAGGACCAGTGTGGGGGCTGCCATAGGGGAGGGGGGCTTAGACAACCTTGGCAGATTCCCATGAGGCTCCTCCCAACACATGTGCAACATGGAGGGAAGTGGTAGCAGGTGCTCTCACTGCCAGCATGTCCTCATAGAATAGGTAGAGAACAGGGTGAGTGCAGCTCAGCTCCCACCACTCCCGCACATGCTGGTACCAGGACCCATAGGACACTGGGGAAAAGGGCGGGGGACACAGACAGAGTTTGATATTAGTTTTAGCTGGCTACTCCTAAGCTTTACCCCGCTCCTTACTCCAGAGTCAGGCCCACCTTCCCCAGCCATGAACTTCTCTAGGAAGCTGTCCCAGGTGCCAGGGTCAGGGTGCACCTTGGCCATGCAGTAGAAATGGTAAAAGGAGACGGCCACATCCTTTGCATTTCGGGCAACGTAGATCACCTGGAGAAGCAGAAGACACACCCCCACACAGCACATATCACATAATCACTACACAGCACACCACAGGCACTAGACATGCTTTTAAATATAGCACTCCACCCTTCACAGCATCCCTGTAGGGAGATTCTCTTGGTTCGGCCAGGAGGAAAACAGGCTTAGAGGCTGACTTGCTTGAGTTCCCATAGTATGGGTACGACTGAGCTGGGGTGTGAACCCTGCTTTGATGCCAAAGTCCTGGCTGGTCCCAGGAACTATTATATGAACCCAGTCCCCTCAATGCCACTATATCCAGATTTGGAACAAGGTGTGCAGAGTTCCTGCCAGTCCTTTGTCCCCAGACCCTGCAGAGAGTCTCACTTTCACTGGCCATCTGGCCCCACCAGAGCCTGAGGTTCAGGCTCTCTCCCCCTTTAACATAATAGCAGGCTTGAGGAAGTAAGGACACCTTATCAAAAGATAGGGCCAAAGCTGTGATGGCCCCAGCAAGCCTTTTTCTCTGGCTTCCTCTGCCACTCACCTTAACCTTCTGATCCAGCAGGGACTCAGAGCCAGGGGCAAGTGGGTCTTGAGGAGCCGGGGCATTGGTGCATCTCTCAGAACCTCCATACCTAAGCCACGGGTAGGGAAAGGTCCAGCGAACTGGAGCCTGGGTCCTACCTCCCTCCACCTTACTTGCCCTCAGTACCCTATCACACACCTGTGGGAAACCCTGGACCCTTGAACTCAAGGAAGGGCACCCGCATGATGATGGGGGCCCTGCGACACTTCTCCAAGTCACCACCCTGGTATATCATGTCCAGAATCTCACTCACCCAGGTGGTGCCTGGAGAGGAAAATGGGAGGTAAGCAGGGGCTGAGGGTGTGCCCCTGCTGGCCCAAGGTGGCCAGGAGATGGGTCGGTGGCCCTCCATCACTTACCAGATTTCGGGTAGGTGCTGATGAGCACATCATCGGGCCTGGCTCGGAAGCTCTGCAGTGGTCCCAAGGCCTCTGCAAAGTCCTTGATGAGAGGGAACCCCCTCACATACTCCAGAGGAGGGCGGGAGGTGTCCTGGACCGGCTCCATGTTGCAGAGTCAGGGGCCAGAGTGGGGCTCACCTCCCTTAACATCACAACAGTACTCTGTTGAATTCTTGCTTTAAGATAAAGAGGCTGAAGGATGCTGAGCAACTCTTTATCGCTCACAGAGCTAGTGAGTGCTGGGACCGGATTCCCAGCCAGATCTAACACAGCAGGCCACAATTCTGACTGCACCTTGGATTTACCTACAGAACTTTTACAAATCCCATTGCCTGGGCTCTACCCCAAACTCATTAAATCGCTTGGTGACAGGAGTCAAATACCTGTTTTTGGAAGCTCCAGGAGATTCCAATGTGCACATGAGAAAACTCCTCCTCTAGGGTCTGCCAAGTGTTCTTTCTTTCACTACTTCCTGCTGGGACTCTGGGCCTGATCCCCATGGGCTCTTCCCAGTCCTTCCCTCTTTGAGCTCTCTAGACCCCTCACATAGAGAAACCTCCCAAAAGCCAGCTGGGCCTGTGGCTCCAGTTGCTCAGCCACACTCCATCTCAACTCAGAAATAACAGCCAACTGAGAAACTGAGCTTGTTTGGTGGCCAAAGTCTAGCATGTGAATGAACAAAATTGATGACTCAGAGAGAGAAGGGGTTTGAGGCCAAGCTGGAGCTAGTGTGGACTGAACTGAGATTTCCATAGGAAAAGGGCAGAGTTGTTAGAGCCAGGAACAGAGAGATCAAGCCAAAGGAGCTCAGTGCTGGGTAAGGGAGGTCTGGCCCACTCCACCCCCATCATAGCACTTACCTGACCTCTCTGGACCTTGGCCTTGTGACTATCCCCTGCTGTGGCTTAGTCTGAGTGCAGTACAGTAAGTACAGGTGCAGAACTGCTCAGAACTGAAAGTTTTAAATCCAAAGTGGGAGGGATCTGGAGCCTCTCCCGGACTTAGCTATCCTCCAAGAAGGAAAGGGTGGAGCTTGAGGTGGGAGGGCTCCTCTGCTACCCTCCTTAGCACCCAGCAGAAGCCAGTATTAGACTGGCCTGAAAACCCAACATGTGGGATTAATGTGTAGAAAATAAAAGATTGAATCTAGATAATAGAGCTTAATAGGTTTGGTTTGGTTTGGTTTGGGCAGGGGTGAGCTATAATCATGGCTCCTGACCAGACAGCTATCTTGTTTTTTGTTTTGTTTTGTCAGCTTCTTCTAATAAGCCTGTAGAGGAAAAGCCAGCTAGGTTAAGGTGACCCAGAGGAGGGACCGGGAACTAGGAAAGAGTTTGTTTAGGTTACTTAGAAGATGCCAGCCAGCTGTTGGATTTCAGCCAGGCAGTCATAATTTCTGTTTCGGCTTTTGTACACTCAGCTTCAGATTATGACTCCTCAAGGCTAACTCCCGCTTTTTGGCTTCTGTATGTCGCAGCAACTCCCGCTTTGGCTTCTGAACACCCAGCTTCCGATAAGGACACCTCAAAGACACCTCAACCCTAGAGTTATTTTTCGCATCAGCTTCTATACCTCCTGCTTTTGCTACGTAGGGAAGGGTGTCCAGAAAGCAATAAAAGCCCTGCTCAGCCAAGGCTCAGGGCTCAGAATTTGGGGTCTGTACTCCTCTGGGCCCGTGCACGTTAATAAAGGGTTGTGCTCTGCCATCCAACTGCGTGTTGAGTCGTTTCTTCCGTAACAAGCCTAGTCTACAGGGGACAGAAGAGTGAGTGGAGGGGAAAGGTGGCTACACGCCAGTCTGAAGACACCAAATGTTCAGGTCCTGGGCAACCTACAGTCCCCAGGCTGCCCACACATTCCATAGTGATGTGGGTGGGTGGGGACAGGGTTGGGTGCTGGGCACTGCTCAGCAGGCTCTTCTTGAGGCAGCAGAAGATGGGAAAGACCAAGAACGCTGCAGTCTCATAAGCCAGAAGTGAGCCCAGTTCCACAGTTCCTGTGTGGCCTCACTCAGATGGTGGAAGAACAGCCCCCCAGAAAATGCTTTTCTTTCCCTGGAGTTGAAGGAGCCTTGGCCTTTATCCTTATATTTGGATTAAGGTCCAAAGTGAAGCTGGGCACTGGAGGTGGGTGAGCTCTGAGTCAAGGCTGTGAGTCACCTAAACCCTCAAGAACTGTAACCTCAGAAGAAGGCTGGGGAACGCTGAGGCAGAGAGGCCTCCAGCAGAGGAGAGGCTGGTCCATGCTGCCAGATGGCCCCTCACACTCCTCTGTTCTCCACAGGCCTCTGCCTGCTAGCTCCACACACCAGAAGGTACCATTAACTCAGACTTTGGTTTTTTTTTTTTTTTTTTTATAAAGATTGTTGTTTGTTTGTTTTTAGAGAGAGGAGAAGGGAAGGAGAGAGGAAGAGGAACATCAGTGTGTGGTTGACTCTCGCATGTCCTCTACTGGGGACCGTTGCCAGCAACCCAGGCATGTGCCCTGACTGGGAATAGAATCGGTGACTCTTTGGTTCACAGGCCAGCACTCACCACACTGAGCCACACCAGCCAGGGCTTAACTCAGACCTTTTATTGTACTCAAGTAAAAACTGCCAGACCAAAAGGAAGTGTCACAGAAAAGGAACAGGTGGAGGGGCGGGGATGCTGAGGATCAGATCTCCAGCATGTCTGTCCAGTGTTCCTGTGGAGACAAGAAGCGGGGTCAAAGGCAGCTTAGGGGATAGGGTGAGGTAGGGTCCAAAACCACCTCTTACCTCTTCTAATTCCAAGTCCTCCTCTTCCTCCTCAGTGCCCATCCGGCACAGCCAGACCAGGTCTCCCCACAGCAGTGAATTCTTACAGCTACCAAGGGGTACAGTTGGCAGGAGATATGGAGTCAGGGTCACAAGCCACCTCCAGGCTAGGCCCTGGGTGCCAAGACGAGGACTCAGATACCCTGGGCTTAGACGTGGACAACTGGGCATTGTCTTCCCAGAAGTACACCAGGCTGCAGTAGGGATGCTGGACTCACCCAGGGCACTGGCCCTCTAGGGGCAGAAGCTGCCCTGGCTCCTCTTGCAGGAACTCCTGTGCCAGGCAGATCATGTGGGCCCTTAGGGAACAGCCAGGGTGGGGGCAACACAGGGGGCCTTCTTCATCCTGTCAGAGATGGCAGGCAGGTAAAGAAAATGGGGAGTAGTGGTGTAGCAATAAAGAATTTCCATGGACCGCTTTCCCAAGGGCTTTGCACAAAACAACCCTGTGAGGCACATACTACTCCTATTTGTGTATGATATGTGAGGAAACAGGCATGGAGGGGTTAAAATACCTGTAGGGACTAAGCTGGCCAGTTTTCTCTGAGTTTTGGCAGTGATTCTAAAACAGCATGGCCCATGCAGCTAAGACCTAGATTAGAGTTCTTTACAGGCTAAGTGATCACAAGCAGGCCACTAAAGCTCTGAATGGCAAGTACAGTCATACACCACATAACAACATTTCAGTCAACGAGGAACCACATATATGACGGAGGTATGTTGTAGAGCCTATGTGTAATAGACTGTACCATCCAGATATGCATAAGTGCACTCTATGATGTTCACACCACAAAATCGCCCAGGGACACATTTCTCAGAATGTATTCTCCTAGTTAAGCAGCATGTGACTATATCAGTTTACTCACATTTACTATGAGTGGAAATCAGACCTACATCTCAGTTAACATACTAAATACTTATTTGCCACCTGCTCTGTACTAGACCCTGTTCTACAGTACTGAATAAGAACTGCCCTTGTGGAGTTTAGTATTGGGGGGGGGGAGAAACCCATAATAAAATAAATAAAATACAGTTGACCCTTGGAGAACACAGGTTTGAACTGTAGCAGTCCACTTACACAAGATCTTTTTTCCAATAAATACACAGTGGACCCTCCATATCCCACCAGGGTTCTGCATCTGCAGATTCAACCAACCACAGATTAAAAATGGTATTTTTGATCCAGAGCTGGGAACCCACAGATGCAGAAGGCCAACTGTATGCACTGCTCTATACCATTTTATGTAAGGGACTAGAAAATCCGAGGGGGTGGAGGGGTACTGGAACCAATCCTCTATGGATACTGAGGGAGGGCTGTTTGGGGGGAGTAAAAAGTTACACGTGGCTTCTCGACTGCTCAGGGTCAGCGCCCCTAACCTCCATGTTGTTCAAGAGTCAACTGTACATGATATGTCAGACAAGAAATGGTAAGGCTTAAAAAAAAAAGAAAAAAGGAATTGCATCTTTCTCTTACCAAGAAATATGCAATTTTAGATAGAGAGCCAAGGAAGACCTCATGGAGAAGAGGTGGCATTTTATCAATACTGAAGCTCTACAGAAGAACTTTCCAGTGAAAAGGAAAGGCCAAAGGCCCCAAGTTGGAGGGTACTAATGTTGAAGAATGACCCCAAGTACTATCTTCCCCATTTTTCAGATGGAAGCAGAGCTGCCAAAAGGTGTCAGTGGGCTGCGTGATCCCTCAATAAACAGTTTAATCCTAAATCGTCTAAGTGTAGACCTGCCCCAACCTGGAAACCAGGTGGGGCCTCTCACCTGGAACGCACGCGCGCAAAGGGTGCAGGGGGCCTCAGCGTCCTGGTCTGGCTGGGGCTCCGTGTCAATAAAGAATTTGGTCCGGCGCTTGGAGGCCAAAATTTGGGGTGACAGAGGCCCAAAGGCTAGCGGCACGTGTGGCGGCGGTGGTGGACAGAGCTCCTGGAGGAAGTCAGCGCGCAGCCAGCGCAGGGTGAGCGGGAGGCGCGCCCAGGGCGGCGCGCGCAGCATGTGCGCCAACACGCGCAAGTGGAAAGTGAAGGCTCCCTCACTGCGCAGGCGTGGAGCCACATGTGCCAGGCGACGGGAGGCATGCGGGTGCTGCCAGGCCCACTCAAACTGCGGGCAGAAGTGAGGGCCTCAGGACCGTCCAGGGAGGACCCCAAGCCCCAGCCCATCTTCCCGCCAGCCCTGTCTCCTGCCTTACCCGAAGGGCTGCCACGGAGGAAGGGAAGCCGTGCACGATGAGCACCATCTCCCTGGGGAAGAGAATGAGGGCGCGGCCTGTAAGCCCCCTGCCCCATTCTGCGTGCTGCCTAATCCCCTCATCACGGTTCTCTGTCAGACCTACCAGAGAGAGTAATCCTCACAAACCGCGTCGAGCCTCGCCCATGAAGCCCTGCCCCCTTCTTAGAGGTCCGACCCTGGCACCTGCCAACTTCGGGATCCGCCTCCCGTCACCGGGACTTAACTGCCTTCCTCAGTTCTCTCCCTTCTAGGGTCTCTATCTTCCCTCCCAGCCAGTTCACTAACCCCCTATCGCAAAACCAAGCCTAAATCACTAGTCCCCTTCCTACCCAGCACCTCCTGAGTCCCGTAGCCTTGTCTCACAGGGCTCCGACTCTCACAGGCCCCACCCCCGAGACTGGCCCCTCTACGTCTCTAGCCACCCCAGGCCCGTCTCTCCGCCCCCGCCCACTGCCACTGGCCTCTACCCTGCGGGCCCCACCTCCTCCTTGACACCCTCCTCCTAAGTAAACCGCCCCTTCTTACCAAGGCCCGCGCCCGCTGGTCCGCCAAGCCCCGCCTTTTTTGCGGCCCTGGTTGTGCTGCAGGACCCGACGTGCAGGGTTGACGGTGAACCCCACGTAGACACGGCCCCGGTGCCGAGGGTTCAGGCAATAGAGCAGGTACACGCCGAAGAAGCGCCCGGGCCTCGTCGCGCCTCCCGTGGGGCCCATCAAGACTTGTGGGTTGATTGCCGTGGCTTGGGTTGCCAGAGCCTCAATGTGCTTATCTAGAAAAAGCGCTTGGGGGCGACTCCGAGGTATCCTAGAGGCTGCAGCAAGGCGGGTTCGTGCACCCTTTCCTGGCTGGAGTTAGGGTCTCCAAAACCTCCCACGGAACCCAGGCTCCAGTGCAGGCAGAGGACACCAATTAGCTTCGGTCGGGGAGGAGTCAGTCCATATGCAGACTCTGATTGGCAGAATGACAGCGCGGAAAACCAGGAAGGTTGGGAAGCTGGGCGTGCAAGAAAGCGGAAGAGCTGAGTTTACTGACTCCTTAGTAAGGGCGGAAGTAGAGGCCTCAGCGGAAGTGACTCCAGTAAGGGTGGAAGTAGCGTGACCTGCGTACTGCTGGGGTACTGCCCTCGCTGGGCCACCACCCCCTTTGGGTTTCCACCATGGAACTCAGCGCCGAGTACCTCCGGGAGAAGCTGCAGCGGGACCTGGAGGCAGATCACGTGGTGAGTTGAGCGGCCTAGATTCACCCAGCGAGTGGAAAAGGGCTTCTAGGTGGGTGGTTTGTCACCATCCGCACCATTCTGCCCCAAGGAAGTGGAGGACACGACTCCCAACCGTTGCGCGTCCAGCTTCCGAGTCCTGGTAGTGTCGGCCAAGTTCGAGGGGAAGCCGCTGCTTCAAAGACACCGGTGAGGCCCGGGGAAACGCCTCGCTCAGCGCGGTCCCAGCTCCGGGAACAAAACCTGGGCCATTCCCCGTTACCCAATTCCCTCACCTCAGCCAATGTGGCCCAGCACCGTGGACTTACGACCCAAGGATCCCGCCTCCTCATCCCCAAATCCAGTATTGAGACTTAGGTCCTCTACCTCTCTTGTTCCTAGGTCCTGCGGACTACAACCTAGGGACACCTCCAGTCTCCCGAGTCAACCTAGCTTCGGGGACTGTGACTTCAGGCGCCTGCCTTTTCCTAACCCCATCTCTCCCCCAGGCTGGTGAACGCGTGCCTAGCAGAAGAGCTTCCGCATATCCATGCCTTTGAACAGAAAACCCTGACCCCAGAGCAGTGGGCCCATGAGCAGCAGAAATAAGGGACCAGGACCTGCACAGCCATTAAATTACGAATCAGGGCCAGTTTCTGTGTTGGTGTGTTGTGTGTGCGAGGGATGCTGAGTCCGTCTGGGGCCTGGCTTCTCCCTACCCTGCTACTCTCCATTGTTTTCCCTTGGGCAAATCCCTTTCCACACATAGGCCTACCCTACGTGTCCCCACTCATAAAGTGAAAGTTCAATTCTTAAAATCTCTTCTAGGGCAGGCCTCACAGGTCTTTTCTGTAATTCTTAGTAGACCCTTAGGTGTACCACCACTACCCAACAAACCCGCCCACTTATGGAGCATTGCTGAATGTTACTGCCCTCTGCCAGCCTTCAGGGTGTGCAGATGGGAAAGTGCTCAGGGTTTCAGGGTGCTGGCTGGTTAACAAACCTGTCGCTCTCACCAACATCACCCCAGTGTCAGAAGCATAATAGAGGATGCTGCACTTCCCCTGCAAGTTCCCTCAGGGACATGGTACCCCAGCAGCGGCTCTCCGACAGCGGGAATGCTGATGTTTTGGGGCCCACTGGAGAAGGTCCAGTGACCTTTTTAGCCCTGGGCTTGACATGGCCACAGATGCCCATGGGAAGACCATGAAGTTTTCAGGAATGGCGGTGTGGGCAGAGGATGGAAATAGGGGTAGAACAGGAAAATAAGGCCAACTTGCAGCTTAAACACAATTGCCAGGAATTGTAAGGCCTTGTGCAAATGAAGTCCCTGAGACCCATTGTGGGCCAGGGCTCCTTGGGAGTACGAATTACAGGTTTCAGCCATCCTACCCATCCTGTTCCCCTGTGTTTTCAAGGCCAGTTTTTTGGCCCCTAAGTTATCTCCATCCCCACCTCCCTCTCTTCTTTCTGTCATACGGAGAATGGGTTGGTAAAGCTAGAAGTCATTGTGATGACAGGTTAACCCTTCTGGGTTCCAGGGATCCTTCCCTGGACTTTTTTCCCACTGTTCTGGGCCAGGAGGAGAGCTAGCAACTGAGTCTACTCAGACGGGCCTGTCTCCATTCCACAGGAGAGGTTCAGAGCAGGAACCTCCCCTCTTTGGCAGGCTCAGGCTCCGGATTTTCTGATTCTCTCTTCACACCCCTGATTGGATCCACTCACTGCATTCTCAGAGTTGTGGTGGTCCTTTCCCCATTTTATAGGTGGGCAACAGAAGCCTGGAAAGAAGTGACTTGCCTAGGGTAACATGGCTTGCATAAAGGGTGAGACCAAAATGAGTGGGCAGAGACAATCTTATAGCTGCCTCAGCTCTCTACCCAGATGGTGTTCTCTGGCATGCCAAAGAGGGGGAAGGGGCCAGCGGACAGGGCATTAAGTCCTTGCTGTCCCTATGTGAACCAAGCCCTGCTGTGGCCAGGACACCCAGTCCTGATAGCTCTGTGTTCCAGCTTGGGGTCACCCACTAAGTTGGGTATCAGAAACCCACTTCCAAATCCCTGCTTGATAAGGCCTGGCGGGTCTATTCAGGTCCCTCTCTCACAGAGGCCAGGCTCAGGCAGAACTCTCAGTGAGGGCTGAAGAGGCAGCAACACTGCCCAGGGAAGGCCCTGAACTAGAAGGGGAGACTTAAGTCGTGATATGGGACCTGCCCTTCAGCAAGCCCCTCAACTATTCAGTGCCTCAGTTTCCTCTCCTGTAAACTAGGGGTAGGCTGTTGCTTTCTTGTAAGCTTTCACCTTAAAAATGACCCCTGAAGCATACAGTTTGAAAGATGTCATGTAAATGCTAGTTCCTCATTTCCCCACAAGCAACGGTGTCAGTACAGTTGCACGTACCCTGATGTGGTTGGCTAGAAAGGCAGATTTGGGGTAAACATAGGCTAGGGCCTTGAAGAGTCAGACCTGCCCACTGGAAAACAGCAGGCCCCCAAACCACACCAGAATGGGGTAGCTGCCAGCCACCAACATCTGTTCCTGTAGTCTAGGGCGTTCAGAGGCATCGCTCAGTCCCTGCCATGGGTCAATTACATCAAGGCTACTGAGGGGGGAAGCTCAAGGGCACGTCAGTTCAGCAAACTCAGCATTCATGTGGCCATTCATCAGAGTCTGAGAGGTACCAGAAAATAAAGCCATTTTATTATTGTATCTGCCATTGTGGACTCAGGAGTGGAAGTATGAATGGAAGGGGTGGCAGGTGATGCCATGGGCCCCAGCATCTTCTAATTGGCTTGGACTGTCTCCTCCAGCCTATCCAAGCGTTTCTGTAGCTCCTGCACTGTGGCCTGGAGCTTCCTCATCTCCTCCTCCAGCCGGGATACGACATCCTGGAGGACCCAGGGCTGCATTAGGCCAAGCTCCATCCTGGGCTCCCCTTAACCCTGGAGTCCACTAAGTCTTCTCCCAAGAACCCCAAGGCCTGGGCCCTTGTGTCTCTCAGCCAGTTGTAGCTCAGAGAGCTGCAGGCCTATAAGCCTGAAGCCTGTTTTTTGAGGCCTCAGGATTACCCACTTCCAGCCCCCTGTAAGTTTGGGCTGCCTCAAAGGCCAGCCTCTCTCCCCTGGGCCAATGACCACATCAATAGCAGCCCCTGCTCTACTCTGTCTTCCCACCCTAATTTCCAGCCTCCCATCCACCTCTCACCAAGCTAGGAGCACCACTGGTCTCTGGTGCTGTCCTCCTGCGCCCAGTGTCCAGGCCCCGGTTGACCCTCAGCTCTCGGCTCTTTGGGGGCACATAGCCATCCTTGAGGGAAATGAGGAGGGGCCCAGCATCCTGACCCCCCAGCCACTCTTCGGCCGTGAGGGCAGCATCAGGCCCTACGGTGGGCGGGTACAGGTCCTCCTGGAACAGGTCCGACTGTGGGCAAGGCCAAGGCTGGTTAAAAGCATGCTTAAACCACGCCACCACCCTTCAGCTCTGCAAGGTCAGTGCCCAGCCCACAGCCCAAAGAGGGATGTGGAAGCATCACCTTTCTAGGCACTGTCATGGCAATGGGCTCACACCTCCGCTCGTGCAGCTTGTAGAATCTGTGGAAACAAGAAAGTGAGCAGTGTCCACAGCGTTGTTGGATTGGCACTGAAAGTCAGCATGAGGTCAGCACTGCCCTAAGGGCATGCTCAGGTCAGGGATCAGTCACCTGGCGATCTCACACTTGTTCACCTCCAGGCCACGTTTGGGCATGTAGCCCATGCCACGCTGGGACTCCTTGGAACTGAACATGGAGAGATAGTGCAGGAATGGGGCCTCAGAAGTGATCTCAAAGTACCGGATGGAGCTGTCACCCTGCAGGCAATGGGTACAAGGGAAGATCAACACCAACAGATTCCTGCAGCTGTGGCCCTTTCCAAGCCCTTCTGCCCACCTTGCTTCCCTGACCCCCTGCCCAACTGGGCCACCTTGCCACAGAGGTAGACAATGTTGGTGTCAGGGTCAAAGAAGGGCAGCAGGACACCACTGCTTGTATCCAGTTCCTGCAGCGACAGTGGCTCCTCCAGGTGCTTCTGCAGAAACAGGTGGGAGGTAACAGTGAGCTGGGCTGCATCGGGCTCCAGGGTGGTGCTCTTCGCTGGGCAAGGGGCAACCCCTACAGACCGACCAGTGGTCAGTAAACGGGCCCATGGGCATATAGCCATTCAGGTGGCAAAGCAGGGACTGAGCCTCCAGTCCTGATTTCTCTGCACTCACCATGTCCCACAGTGCCACCTGGCGCTCACTCATGCGGCTGAAGCCTGTGGTCAGGATCTTTCCATCAGACACAAACACAGCACGAACAGGCCGGGTCCCCTCATGAGGACGATCCTTCTCCTGGGAGGAAAGGGAGGTGGTCAGTCAGGCACCCATACACACACCCTGAGGGCCAGACCCCTGTGAGGGGCAGGAGAGGGTAGCAACTAGGGGCATGGTTGGTGGTGGGTAGGAGGGATGAAGGTCTCTGGGTCAAGGGTTATGGTTCACAGCAACTCACAGCCACAACAGTGCCTTTGCGGGGCTCAATGATGCGCACGCGCTTGTCGCGGCAGGAGGTGCAGATGAGGCCACCATCTCGGCTCCAGTCCACGCTGTAGATTGTGTCCGGGTGCACATCCGTACCCAGCGTCAGCACGGCTGCCCCAGTGCCCACGTCCCACACCAGGATCACGTTGTCACAACCTGGGTAATGCCCTCAGTGTCAGAAGCCATGAGCCTGCCCCCTCACTGCCAGGTGACCAGCCCACCCCTCTTCTCCCCCAGGCACCTGCACTGAGCAGCACGTTCTGGGCTGTGGGGTGCCAGGTCACGATGCCCACACGCTTGGTGTGGCCTTCCAGAGTGACAACAGGCTCCCGCAGGGGCAGCGTCAGGCCCCCATCAGGGATCTCCCACACCTGCAGAGAAGGGGCAAGTGAGTCTTGGGTGTTCCAAATATCAGATCCTGTCTTGGCGCCCCCTCCTTGCCTCTGTGTCCCCACCACCACTCACCATGACTGTGCAATCCTCAGAGCCACTGGCAATTACATTGTCATTGTGTGGGCACCAGGCGATGTCCAGCACGGGGGCCGTGTGGCCACAGACCATGGGCACGTTCTTGTCCACACGTCCAGTCTAAAAGGCACAGCAGGGCCTCTGAGGGAGGTGCTTTTGCTCTCCAAACACAATTCCACCCCCCTACACCCCTTCAGAGAGGCATAGAGAGGGAGGCTACAGGATCCCTGGGAGGCCAAGCAGGGCCTAGGGTGGGAGGGTTTGGGTGTCTGTTTGCCCCAGGCCAGAGTTGTCAGAGTAACTCAGATGGACCGGCCACAAGAAGCACAGATCAGGGGTGTGGGGCTGGGCACCAGGGCCACACCAGGTCCTAGTCCTTCCTCACTGTCAGATCTTGGCCAAGGTCCTGCCATCTCTGTCTCAGTTTCTCATTTTTGCCCTGAGGGCCCCCAGCCCCACCCAGCTTCCATGAGTGAGGCTTCCATGGCACACAGGCCAAGGGCCGGGGCAAGTGGTAGGGAAGGTGGTCAACAGATTTTGGCGAAGTGTTCCCCACAGAAGTGTTTGTGAATGGTGGGGATGTGGGCATGTGTCCTTTCGAAAGGAGAGGCACCAGGAAATCTGTCATAATTGGCCCCCAGATCAGAGCAGAGGTTTGGAAATGGCCACTTCCGGGGATGGCTACTGCAGAAGGGCTTCCTGTGTGAAGAGCAGGCCCAGCACTCACCCTGACAACCACTTCCTCTTCTCTGCACTTCCATCGGCCCTTTTAAGGTAACAACTTAGGGCCCATCTTCCCTTCCTGTCTCACCCCCCAAGAGCACAGTAGTATGCTGGGAGTAGGGGTCTGCAGACAGCAGGGGAGGGGAAACAGGATCAGGAGGGCAGGGCTAGGCATAGGAGAAGGCCCTCTTCTATCACCCCTGCCTGTGAGCTGGGGACCCGAACTTGCCAGGTTCCCAAGGGCTCTGACAGGCCCAGACCCGGAGTACCCCTCATTGTGAGAACACTGCTGGGCCTGCGCAGACCCCAGCCCATCCGTCTCTGTGCTCCTGAGAGGGGAAGGCCCCAAGCTGAGACTTGAGAGACGCTGGGTCTCAGGACTCACTGTGCGATCCTTCTTGTGTCAGCTCCCCTCTGAGATTCAGTTTCCATATAAGGTTCAATTTTATAGATGACAACACCCTGGCCCCAGAAGGCTTGGTGACAGTCACCTAATCAGGCCCCTTCAGGGCCATTAGAAGGCCAGAGGCCACCTTAGGTGACAGACTGCTGCCCAGGGCTCTAGAGGCTCACCTTGCTCAGGGGCAGCACCAGGAAGGCCCCTCCCCCGCTGGCCTCACAGATCAGGGCCACAAACTTGGGGTTGACGGCGCAGAAGCCACTGTCCCAGGTGGTCTGCGAGACACGTACATCCTCATAGCACTGGTCAGCCTTGGCCGGCTGTCCAAACACGTGCCGGAACTTGCTGGAGCGCACCACCTGCCGGCTCATGCTGGGATCAGGGTGGAGAGGCACACGGGTTGAGAGCTTTTCTCCCTTCAGGTCAGCTCTGACCTTGTCTCCCCCAGGAAGCCCCTCGGTCTGGCGTTTAAGGTCTCAGCTAACTTCACCAGCAGCAGCATCCGGGGCTCCCTGCCACTCACTCTCCACTGCAGCCAACATCCTGCTCCCCTCACGCTCCTCTCGCCTTCTGCCCCCCCTCTCCACTCCCAGCTCACCTGCAAGGCCTACCTTCACACCCCTCAGCCCTTGCTTCTGTTCTATAGTAGAGCCTGGTGTGGGGCAGCACCTAGCGTGATCCGTCGTCAACCGTCAACCAGCTGGCTGACAGGCACAGAGCCTTTCTCTATGGTGGTTCACACTGTGGAGGGGCTTCTCTCAGCCTCAGTGTCCAGACCTTACCCCCCTCATACCTACAGGGTAATTTCCTAAAGTCGGGCAGGGCTGGCCTCCTCGCCTCTGGCACAGTGCTGGACACACAGGGAAATAGCATGTGGGCCTGCCCAGGAGGCACATCATTTGGTGTCAGGATGACTACCTCAGTAGGTCTCTGGGCCCCACAAGTGGGCAGATGGCCTAGGTCTGGGTTTCTTCTCCACACTCCTCTGCCCTCATCTCCACTTAAGCAGGTGCCCTAAGTCCCATCGCCACCCCCACTGGAACTCTGCACAGGAAGGGAGAGGCTGGGCTGACTTCTCTGAGATCCAGCTAAGATGGTTTTCGCCCATTGGCTTGGCAGACAGCAAGTGAAGCAGAGGGGCTTCCTCTGGCTCCCCAGGTACCAGGATCAGGGTGTGTGCTGGAAGGACATCCTCCCCAGGGCCTCTATTCTACCTCCTCAGCTTCACCCATTTGCCCCACCTTAGGATCTGGTCCTTCTCACTGAGGGCTCCAACCCCCCTCGCCCACCCTGGGAGCCTCCTGGAGGCTAACAGTGAGGAGCTTGCTCAGGTGTGTGCAGAGAAGCAGTCTGGGGACAAGGGATCAGTCCCAGGTGAGAAGCTTGGGTTTGGGAAGCAGAGAGCCCCAAACTGGAGGTTGGAGGACAGGAAGCCATCACCCCACCCTGCCTCCTCCCCCACCGCAGGTACCAGGCCCCGGAAACCACGAAAAGGGGAACTTGGTCTTTTCTTGTTTTGCTCCCAACCCCTCCGTCTCCAAGCTTAGAGCAGCTGCTCAGCTCACCGTACCCTGCCCCCACCCAACCCCCAAAGACTCCGGTTCTGGGGAGAGGCAGGGCCCCACACGTATCCTCACCCCCCACACACATCTTGGCTGCCCTGGCCCCTCACTCTGGCCTCTTCTCAGAGCTCTCGGACACACTGATGGACCCTCCCACGCTCACCCACACCCCAGGCGAGTCCCCTCCATGCAGGAGCTCGCGAGCTCTGTCCTCAACACTGGCGCCCTCTGACAGTCTGTCCACCCCCACATCCGGCTCCTACAAAGCTCACGCCTGCCCCACAGGTGGCCCAGGACAGCGATGCCTAGTTCCTTTTCCCAGGACCCGAGGCTTACCTGCTGCGGAGGACCCCCTAAATGGAGGAGGAAAAGGAGGTGGAGGGAAGCGCTGAAGGAGCCAGATACTGCCCGCTAAGGATGCTCTTGTCAAGACAATGAATGAGAAGCCCGGCCACCCGCCTCCTTAGGCGTGGCAGCGCCCCTTTGGGCGGAGCTCTTAAAGGACAGAGCCCTTCCCTCCGCAGAGGCACCGCCTCACCCCACCAGCCCGCAGCCTCCTTCCCCTCCCTCCGTCCAGAAGCTCGTGCCCTACGCCCTACGTTGCCAATTCCGAACCAAAACAGATGCCGCTGGCCAGTCGCTGACAATCTAATCTTCACTTTTTAATGTCAAAATGCAAAAATACTCTGTTTCTTCTTTCCCCCTTTGGTCTACTCCCAGCCTACTCGCCATCCTTTCCCTGGCATCGGGCCCAGCCGGCCTTTGTAGAGGCCCCCTCGCACACTCCCAGCTAAGGCTGTGCTGCCTTCTCCACCCCCCACCTCCCAACCCCCGCCCCAGAGGCAGGGAAAAGAGTGGAGGACCAGACGAGGAGGGAGAGCCCTGCACCAGCCTGCACCCAGGAGATCCCTGGTCTTGTCCAGGCTCCTACATGTACAAATGGGTGGCCTTGAGCGAGTCACTTAATCTCCTAGTTCTCATGTCTTCATCTAGGAGAACCTCGGGCCAGCTGCCTCACAGGAACAAATGGATTAATCTGGCACATCTAACCCTCTCTGTGCAGGGCTACAGAGGTGAAGGACTCAGGTTCCTGCCAGCAGGGAGCTCTCAGCCTACTGGAAGGAGAGAAGCAAATAGCTCCAAGGGAGCCAGCCAGGCAGGGGCAGAAGCCCAGACTTCAGACCCAGAAGGAAGGAGGAGCTTGTGCCCTTCCTCAGGTTCAGGGGCTGCATCCAATGAGGAAGGAAGGCACTCAGGAAGCAGAGCGCTCTATGAGTTTGACTCCTGCCATCACACCTACTGAGTGACCCTGGGCAGCTCACTTAACCTCTCTGAGCCTCAGTTTCTTCCTCTGTAACAGAGTAACACTTACCTTATATGATTATGGGGAAAGGAAAGCCTCAAGCACCTCATCTGGAGTGGCGCAAGTGCTTAATGAATGTTAGCTCTTATCATTATTGCTGGTCACAGAGTATTTGACCTGGACGGGAAAGGATGAGAAAGAGCCAGCAGGCCTGACCACAGAAAGTCATCTGGGCTGACGGGCAGCCTGAGCAAAGACCCCAAAATGTAATTTTGTAAGAGACTGGTTCAAATCCTATCTCCACCACTGATGGGCTGAGTGATCTTGAGCAAGAGGTCTCACCTCTCTGAACCTCAGTCTCTTCATCTGTAAATGGGGGATAAATACAATTTGCCCTGCCCACCTGACAAAGCTCTGACTTTTAAATGAGACAATGTGTGTGTAAGTATTCCACAGATTGTTCTGTTGCAAAAAACAGTGTGTTTTCTTGTAGCCGGAGGCCCGTCACTGAGCTGGACTGGACAGGGATGGACAGGGACCATGATGCACAGTCTCCAGCTGCAGTGACAAAAATAACAGCTTCCGCTCACTGAGTGCCTGCTCTGTGTCGGACAGTGCTTGAAACGCTAAAAATAGGGCGCACTCACTGAACCCTCATAACACCCTAGGGGCAGGTACCACCTCCTTTGTACAGAGAGGAAGCACAGGTACACACTGCCTTGAGCCCTGGAGCACCTCATTTCCAAGAAGAGACAAGCATGTCAGTGAGGGATCTGAAAACCATGCCCCCAAAGGTTAAGAACCTGATAGGCCTGGAGAGGGAGGGGTTGGAGGAGCACAGATGGTGCTTTCACATTCCAGTTGGTCTGCAGCCTGGAATAGAGGCAGACAGGTATGGGGCAGCTGCAGGGGACAGATGCAAGGCCAGCTGTGGAAATGATGTGGAAGCAATGTCCAGCGAGTGAAAGTTAGTTCAGTGGTGGGTGGTGAAGGCCCTGCATGAGGCGCTCCATGTGTTTAGGAACAAGTTGACACCTCCCAATGAGGGGTGTAGGAGGGTGTTCCTGCAGTGTGCTGCTCACCCAGCTTCTTACCATCCCCTCTTTACTGGTGGCTACATCTGGGTGTTCCTTTGAGGAGCCAACCTTTCCTCACTGGTAATCCCTGAGCTGAGGTTCAAGAGGAGGCTCAGGGTAGGCACATGGCCCATGCTTCCCCAGTCAAGGCAACCTTTATTGATTGGTTCACGGATGAGCATTTGATTCAAGTCTACATTATGAGAAGCAGACTGATTGGAGCTGCTAGGAAAAAGAAGCCCCTCTTTCCACCGAGGCTAAATAACCTGATAGGCTGTAAGTCCAGCACTAGGTAGTGACCATCTTGTCACCACATAGGAAAAGCTAGTCAGAATGAGTTCACACAGAGGACTGCAGAGGCGAGCTATGGGTACAGACATAGTCATTACATCATTTGAGAATCTGGATCAAGCTGTGCCTGAACTCGTTGACTTTCCTGTTACATAATGCATAAGTTCTTATTCCCACATAAGACAATAAATTTGAGTTGAATTTCTGGCACCTGCAACAGAAAATTCTTACTGGTTCCTACCTAGAAGAGGGACAGGACTAGGGCCCCCCTCCCAAGGTGCCAGCGTTAAAATCCAAAATCCTTAGCAAGGCCCGCAAGATCTTCTCTGGTCTGCCCCACCCTAAAGAGGCTGAGCATGATGGAGTCAGACAGACCTGGAGAACTGCAGCTTCACCATCTCCTGCCATCCCGGCCTAGCATTGCTTCCTCATCTTACAAGGTGGCAGAACTGCCCCATTTCTAGAGCAGGACCCCATCACGCAGCTTCAGCTGTCACCAATGCATGACCAACATTGATTCATTTCTTCTTCCTCATTATTTTCTTGGAATCTATTAAATGCCAAACATCACAGCATTTCAACTTAAATACTTCAGTATTTACCTCTAATAGACAAAGACTTTTAAAATAACTCTCAGTTTTTAATAAAATTGCATAAACTTTATAGAGTAATTTGAGAAGGATATTAAGACTTCCATCCATAAATGCATTGTATTTCTCTATTTATATGTTCTTTTATGTTCTTTAACATAATTTTATAATTTTCTCTGTTAAAGTTTTGTATAACATTAGAGTATTTTTCCTCCTAGGTATATTATAGTTTCGTAGCTGTTTTGAGAGGATTATTTTTATCCTATTTGTAATCTTATTTTATATTCTTTTAAAATTAACTTTGTTTAGCCCTGGCTGGTGCAGCTCAGTGGATTGAGCGCAGGCCTGTGAACCAAAGGATTGTGGTTCAATTCCCAGTCAGGGCACATGCCTGGGTTGCAGGCCAGTTCCTGGCAAGGGACGCACAAGAGGCAACCGTACACTGATATTTCTCTCCCTCTCTCCTTCCCTTCCCCTCTAAAGACAAATAAAATGTTTAAAAAAATACATTTAAAAAATTAACTTTGTTTATATACAATAGAATACATCTTTATTTCTATACAATAAAACACTTAAGTGCACGGTTCAGTTAGTTTTGACAAATGTATATACCCATGTAATTGCCACCATAATCACAATGTGAAATATTTCTGTCACTCCTAAAAGTTCCCTCATTCCCTTCTACAGTCAATCCCCACCCTCAGCACCAGGCAGCCACTGATATGCTTTCTGTCAGTATAGATTAGCTTTTCCTGTTCTAGAATGTTCCATACAAATAAAACAATACATAATGGGTCTGGCTTTTTTCACTAGCATAATGTTTTAAGATTCATCCATGTTATATTACATGTCAGAAAACTATTTTTATTTTACCTAAGCACAATATCATTATGTAACAGATAAATACACCTAAAAAATTTAGCAATGATTTCTTAACATCATCTAATACCCAAGTTATGTGCAAATTTCCATGATTGCCTAAAAAAAGAACCCAGTGGTCAATCTTGACATCACCAAAAGTAGGACAACCAGACATTATGTGCCTCCAATAAAATGATGCAATAAGCACGCAACAGCGCCTCTGCAGTGTCATTACCAAAACCCCCACTATAATCATCGTCTTGAATCTGATCGAGCCTCTAGATCTTACCACTAGTTTATATAGTAAATAAGGAGATAGAAGAATGGGTTAAATAACACCACAAGGAGGCAATTCCCTAAATCTAAAATGTGGAAAATTTTATAAGACAAATGCCCTAGCTTCAACAAATAAATGTCATTAAAAGAAAGGGAAGGAAACATATTAAAAGAGTCTTAAGAAATATGTCAACCAACTGTAATATGTGAATTTTTTTTGGATCCTGCTTGAAGCAAATCAACTGTAAAAGAAGAATTTAAAAATTCAGTACTCCTACAAGCTGAGTCCTGACTGTTCCAAGTAGCATTAGCTTCTGGGTGCTGCCTGAGGTATATTGTCCCTTTTTGTAGATGACAAAATCAAGGCTCAGAGGAGGAAAATGACCTACCCAAGGTCACACAAAGTGGGGTTCAAATACAGTCTACCTAACTTGGAAATCCATGAGCCCGCTGAAACTGTCCAGATGACCTCTCAAAGCAGAGGTGTGCACAAAGGTAGAGAGCAGAGGGGAGTCGGGGGGTGAACCAGGGCTGAAGCATGGTAGACACTCCATAGAAGTTAGCAGAATGGATGGATGATGTTACATTTAAATGAGTTTTGAATAGGAGTTTGCCTAGCAGAGAAGGGATTGGTGAGGGAGAAAAGAAATTCAGATAAAGATGAAGAAAAGACAATTACATTTTAGGGAATGGCATGCTCTTCACCATGACTGGAGCCCTAGGTGCTTGGGATGAAGGGGAAAGTGATAAACTGGGAAGATCATGAAGGACCTCAACCTGTGTCTTCTAAAGGAGTTTGCTCCCATAGGTAAGGAGAAGCCTACAAGTCTCTAAGTAAGATGTGACAAGGCCCTGACCAGGTGGCTCAGTTTGTTGGAATGTTGTCCTGCACAACAAAAGGTTGTGGGTTTGATTCCTGGTCAGGGCACATGCTTAGGTTGTGGGTTTGATCCCCATTTGGGGAATGTGTGGGAGGCAACCAATTCATTTTTCTCTCTCCCATTGATACCTCTCTCTGTCTCTCTCTACCCCTCCTTATCCCTCTCTCTCTACCTCTCTTCCCCTTCTGTTCTCTCTAAAATCAGTAAACATATGTTCAGTTGAGGATTAAAAAAAAAGAAGAAGAAGAAGTGACAAGGTCTCGTTGCAAGAGGTTACAGGCCTCTCACAGCTTTGGTTTTCCGTCCAACCCGCCTTCAGGCTCACTTGGGAACCAATCCCAGCCTTATGTGTGGACACATAAGGCTGCCATATCCACAAGCTCAGGCCTAAGTCAACCTTGCAAGCCACTTCTCACTAGCCATCTAACTCAGGCCACCTTCCTCACCTTTAGGAGATGACCATTTCTTCTGTTTTGTGGGGAGAAAAAGGTGAGCACTCTTTCAACCCCTCTGCTCCACCTGCAATAACAACTCCATCTCCTATAGACACCCATACTGTTTTTTTTATTTATTTGTTTTATTATTACATACATACACCTTTACTACAGAGGAGGTGTCCTCCTTGGGCCCATCTCTGATTCCTCCTTCTTGGGACACACTCCTTTCCTACCACTTAACCCCTTTCCCCTGTATTGCTAAGTTCTCCCCTCCACAGACCCTCTCTTCTGTATATAAAAACAAGCTCAAGTCCCCTGTGTGTTTGGGAGAATCTCTCTCATCATGGCGACCTCAAACCACTTCCCTATCGCATTCTTACCGTTCACAATTGTTACTTGAAAGCTGTTTACGCTCACTGTCTCTACTTCCTCATTTCCTACTTATTCTTCTACCTACATGAATCTGGCTCCTGCTACTACCATTCCACACGGACTTGCCCTCACCAAGGTCACCAATAACCTCCTGATCATTAATCATACAAGCACATTTTGGTAATTATCAGATGCTACAGCCTCCCTGTGGAATATTTCTTTTCTTTGACATCTGGGCCCCACTCTCTCCTGCTTCTCTTCTCTGCAGCTTGCACTCACTCTCGCTCTCTCTCGCTTTCTCTCTCAGTCTCCTTCAGAGTGTTCTCCCTTTGCTTAATACAGTATGTATAGGGTGCTCCCCAAGATTCCACCTGAACTCCCCACACTATCTCATCCACATCCCCCAGCTTTAACTATACACTTTGAAAACCCGTAACCTGTCTCTGTGGCCCAACCCTGCTCCCATTGCTCCCTAGTTCTGACTGCCAGCTATAGGGCTTTACCTGCATGTCCCTTTAGCACCTTGTGGAGGGCCTCACAAAGAAGGAAGTCTGGACCTTGAATCTCTCCCTTTTTTGCCACGCCCACCACCACTGCCTGAGTTGCCCTGTGGGACCCCAGCGCTAGCTCCCTGACCTTCCTCTCATTCATCTTTTATGGCATTGCTAGAGTCACCTTCCTGGTCAGAATACGGCTATCTTACAGAACTCTACCAGCTCCTCTAGGGAAAAGTTCCAACTCCCTCAGCATGGTGTACAAAGCCCTTTATGATCTTCCTCCTCCACCTTTCTGGCCTTGCCGTTCATCATCACCTAAGCTCAACATGCTCCCTCATTCCTCCAGATCAGAGGCTGAACCTTCAGATGTCCACAGGGAAAGAGTAGAGGTAGATGCTCCAGTTACCTGTTATGGAGTAAACCACTCCAAAACTTAGTGACTTGAAAGGACAACCACTTCATTATCTCTCATTATCTCAGAGGACTAGGCAGGCAAAATGAATAGTTGATGTGAGCAGATGAAATATAATAGGGACTGTGTCTGAACTAGCATTTGGTTATCATGAGGGAATGTGAACATTGTGTAGCTAAACTTGGTCTTTTAAGACAAGTTAAAAATATAGATTTTTTTAATGAAAGTTCCAAGTCTTTAAATGTTGGCAACTAATTTAAAAATTTCTAGCCCTCACCAGTGTGTCTTGGTTGGAGTGTCACCTGTAAATGGAAAGGTCACAGGTTAGATTCCTGGTTGGAGCACATGTCTAGGTTGCAGGTTCAGTCCCTGGTCGGGGGCATATGAGAGGAAACTGATCTGTTTCTCTCCCTCTCTCTCTCCTTTCCTTTCCCTCTCTGTGAAATCAATAAGCATGTCCTTCAGTGAAGATTAAAACCATTTTTTTTTCTGAAAGTGTTATATATGAGCAAAGCTAAGTATGCCTTTGGTTTAGATGTGGTTTTTCTAGCCAACAATTTTTTGGACTCTGTTCTTTGCCTTTGGCACAAGCTTAACATTTCTTAGTCCTTTTGCTACCAAACTCTTACATCCCCTATTTATCCTCTAAGATCCAGGTCAAAATTTTCCTCTCTGTGAAGTCTTCCCTGATACCCTTCCCCCCACACAGCCCATCCTTAAATGATTTCTTTTCTCCCCTGTGCTAGTGGCCCCTGGTGCATCCCTCTCTCATGGTAATTAGTACACTGGATTATGATTGTTTACAGTCCAGCTTCTCCACCAGACGGACCTTTATTTCCCCGGCACAGGGCCCAACACTTGGCATTCAATAAGCCTAAGTGCTTCTTTCTTTCCCAACAACACTGCTAAGTAACCACAAACTCTCATACATTATACCTTCACCATTTTCTTTCCTGGCCAGTCCATCCTCTGTCCCCACCACCATTATCCTAGTTCACCCTCTCCTCACTTGTGCCCAGAATGATTTCAAGAGCCTGCTATTTAGTCTCCCCAAGTCCAGTCTCTTCCACTGCTCCTAATTCCTGTTCCTCAGCCAGACTCTTCCCTAATGCCCAGATCTGACTATGTCATCCCCATTTTAAGATTCCTCCTTTATTCCTCAGAACAAAATCCAAACTCATGAACTATGTTAGTGGATCCTTTTTGTACACCTGAATGCTGTAAATCTATTTTGGATAGTATATCATGCTTGTATATTTAGGCTTTGTTTCATAGTAACCTCTCATGTTATGGAATTGACATATTAAGCACAAACTATAAATAAAAAGAAATGGCTGAAAGGGAAAAATAACAAAATAAAATAAAATAAAATAAAATAAAATAAAATAAAATAAAATAAACCAATTTGCCATAGATATATGAGTTCATTTGTGGACTCTAGATTCTATTCAGTTGATCTATATGTCTATCCTCATGCCACTACCACACTGTCTGATTACTGTAACTTAGTAGTAAGTTTTGAAATTGGAAAGTGTGAGGGAGTCGTAGCACTTGGAGAGAATTACCTGGGGCTGACAAGGCTTTGGAATAAAATTCTCCCTAGAGTCATGTGCGGTGAGATTGGTTTATCAATTCCAAAATGGAAGTTGATCAGTGGTGAGTCTAGTGTTTCAAAAATGCAGCGTGGTGGAAATAAATGAAGCAGGAGCCTTCTTTGCTGAATGTCCTTTGTTTTACGTGCTTATTAATTCTGCTTTTTAAGATCAGTCAAACCAGGCCTCTGAGACTACCCAGAGGTCTGTTCATCTCACCTTGACTCTGATTGCTGGGAAAGCCTGCGATGTGCCTGGATTCATGCACAACTAGATTGAGGGGCCCCACAAGGTAATCAACTCAATCCCCCATCTCTCTTTCTCAGTTCCTCACTGCCCACTTTGTTTTGTTTGTTGATTTTATTCTCAGAATGGTTTTTCCCAAATAGTGACAGGAGTAGTTCCAGAAAAGCAAATTGATTGGCCCTGCTTTCACCCTGGACCAGCTGTGCTGGACAAGCACAAGTCCTATTCTAGTGCCTCTGAGTTTCTGCATGAATTTTAGGATGCGCTTGTCAGTTTCTACAAAAAAAAAAAAAAAAAAAAAGCCACTGGGATTCTGACAGAGTTGTGTTTAACCCGTACAGCAATTTAACAATATTGTGTCTTCTGATCCATGAACATGCAGTGCCTTTCCATCTATTTAGACCATCTTTATTTTTTATTATAAAATAAGTTTATTGATAACTTTATGTAAGTTACTCCTATATCTTTAAGATACGTAGAATCCTTGTATGTAACTGGCATGAACCTCATTATTTAAGCTTTCTTAATCACTTCTGTGATTTCTTGTTTCTTCCTCCAAAGACCTGTAACATGCCTTCTATGAATGCATCCAGTAAATGGAGAGATAAACTGGGACAAAAGCTATACGTTCTTATAACCTACAAGTTTTCTACACAAGATACATTTTGAAAAGAGTCTCCTCATAAGCATTTCCCATTAGGATGGGTAGGTCCTCAGTGCTGGTTAGCTGTCTACATTGTGAACATCTCTACAGCACCACATGAGTACTGGGATTTGGGAAGCAAACAGCAGCTGTTAGGAAGTGCATCAACTTTTTCTCCCTATGGGTGAAAACAGCAACCATAGCTACCGTGGGATCCTATTGCTCCTCCTACTTTCTTCAATTATTTAAAGTTGTAGAGCATACAGTTTGTACTTCTTTTGTTAAATTTTTCTCTTAAGACTTCTAGTAAGATGGTAAACATGGCTTATCTCCTCACATAACAACATCAAAATAGTAACTACAATATAGAGCAACCATCACTAAGAACCATCAGAAATCAAGTTGAATGGAAGTCTGACAACTACAGAATCAAAGAAACCACATCCATCCAGACTGGTAGGAGGCATGGTCCCACACCCACATGTGGTGGATAAAAATTCAGGAGGAATATCTCAGGAGAGAAGAGTCCCAGCTCCACACCAGGACCCCCAGCCCAGGGTTCCAGTGCCAGGAAGATAAGTCCTCAACAACTTCTGGCTGCAAAAGCTAGCAGGGATTGAGTTGATGGAAGAAACTGTTGGAGGCCCAAGCAGTTCCTCTTAAAGAACCCATGCACGGACTTAACTCAGACTCACTCCCTCTGACCTCAGCACCAGGGTAGCAGCTTGAAAGGCACCAGTGGCATACAGGGAAGAACTGAAGTATTTGGCATCAAGACAGGAGCTGAGGGAGAGCTTTCTCCAAGACAGAAAGCTGGGCAGAGGCCACTGTCCCTTTTCTGAGCTCTCCCACAACAGAGCCACAGAGCCAGCAGGTCAGTGTTATATCTGTGACTCCATCATCCTGGCTAACACTGTTTGTCCTGCCCTGAAGATACCATGAGACTCTGTACCACCAAACTTACAGGCCCACTTGAACTGTTAACTCTGACTTCTCCATGTGAATGGCTAGTCTTGGCTCATGTTTCACAACTTCCTAAATCCTATGAAACATGCAATAACCTGCCTCAGTGAGCCCCCAGCCACTTTGCTAAGTGGCCACAGGCAGGTCAAAAGCCCCAACTAGCCAAGGTTCACAGCCTGGCTTCACCTGGGAATCTCCAAGCCCAGCACAAGTTGCAGCCATCTCAGATTGCTTTGTAGCTCATATAGGGTGGTCCTGGGCAGAACACAGGTACAGGCTGACCTTGACCTGCACCATTCAGGAAATCCTAGAGTCTATGCACCCAGTGGGCAGCTACAGACTACATTGGAGCACCACTACCCTGCCCCTGCATAGCTGATTCTCTATGGTGGGTAGAGGTTGGTGTTCAGTGGTCACAGCCAGTCCTTGCAGCTCCCTCCCATTGACCTGCCATAAGCAATCAAGGCTCAACTACAAGAGGAGGGTGTACTCAGGTCACAGAGAGAGTGCACCTTGTGTACCCAGCTTGGGTGATAGAGGGCACCTACTACTTTAGGCCACATTACCAAGAGAGAGAGTCATAGTGGCTCTACCTAATACATAGAAACAAACAAAGGGAGGCTGCCAAAATGAGGAGACAAACATGGCCCAAAATGAAAGAACAGATCAAAACTCCAGAAAAAGAGCTAAACAAAAGGGAGAAAAGCAACCTATCAGATGCAGGGTCCAAAACACTGATTGTAAGGATGCTCAAGCAACTTAGTGAGGACCTCAATGGCATAAAACAGATCCAGTCAGAAATGAAGGATACACTAATTGAAATAAAAAACAATTTGCAGGGAAACAATAGTATTGTGAATGAAGCTGAGAATCAAATCGATGATTTGGAACATAAGGAACCAAAAAAAACCAATCAGAACAACAAGAAGAAAAAAGAATCAAAAAAAAAAAGAGAGAGGATAGTATAAGCAGTCTCTTGGACTACTTCAAGCATTCCAACATTCACATCATAGGGCTGCCAGAAGGAGAAAAACAAGAGCAAGAAACTGGAAATCTATTTGAAAAAATAATGGAAGAAAAATTCCTTAATTTAGTGAAAGAAATAGACATGCAAGTCCAGGAAGCACAAAAAGTCCCAAACAAGATGGATGCAAAGAGGCCCACTCCGAGACACATAATAACTAAAATGCTAAAGGTTAAAGAAAAAGACAGAATCTTTAAAGCAGCAAGAGAAAAGCAACTAGTTACCTACAGGGAAGTTCCCATAAGACTGTCAGCTGATTTCTCAAAAGAAACTTTGCAGGCTAGAAGGGATTGGCAAGAAATATTCAAAGTCATGAATGCAGCGAAGGTTGCTCTACCCAGCAAAGCTATCATTTAAAATGGAAGGGTAGATGAAGAGCTTTCCAGAAAAAGTAAAACTAAAGGAGTTCATCATCAACAAACCATTATTATATGAAACGTTAAAGGTACTTTTTTAAGAAAAAGAAGATCAAAACTATGAATAGTAAAAATGGCAATAAATACATATCTATCAACAATTGAATTTTGACATGGACACTGGCCTGCAGTGTCTGTGGTGTTATGGATGAGATACGAGACAAATTCACATGGACTACCAAGTCCCATGGAGGAAAAGGGACGGCACGGCTACTCTCTCAAGGGGAGAGCACCTCAACCCTTGCCTTGACAGGTTTTTATTGGGTTTCAATTTGCACAGGAATATAGGTAAAGTTCATTAATCGTTGTCAGGCAGTAAGGATCAAACAATAGATAACATATAAAGAACTACTAAGGCTTATTCTGAGTCAGGGTCTGTTAGCTAAAGGGCTACAAAACTTTGGGAAACAAACTCATTTTCTGCTTGGACCCTTATTTGATTGAGAGCATTCTTAGCAAAGCAGGTTTCACAGGATTTTATGTATTCTCTCTCAGGCCTGATCACCCAGGGAACCCGCCCTTTCCAGCACCGGGCTGCACCACCCTCTGTCATTGTTTCAGGCTTAAGTCAGGCAGGGGAAGTAAGGCAGCCAAGAGATTATGAGGCTTCTTGCATACAGAATGAGGACTCCGGCTATGTCAAAGCTGAGGGTCCATCACCCCCTTTTGCTGTAGCCCCCCAAGTCCTTCCTTGGGGCCTCCCCATGATCATGCCTTTCTTAGGTTGTTTCCCCCTTAGGGAAATCTTACTAGTCATTGGCTAACCAACAAGCATTGGGGGCCAGTTATGGATGAAGTAAAAGGAGCAGAAGCAGTGATCCTGCCAGGGAGATAATCTTTGTCTCCTTAGTGGCTTATGGTCCGAAGGTCGCTCACTCAACCTTAGCCATGGAGGGGTTACAGCTTCTGAAACCAGGCAGGGTGGTTCCCAACAGAATCTAAAAAACAAACTAGCCCTGGCTGGTGTGGCTCAGTTGGTTGAGCATAGGCCCGTGAACTGAAGGGTTGCTGGTTCAATTCCCAGCCAGAGCACATGCCTGGGTTGTGGGCCAGGTCCCCAGTTCAGGGTGTGCAAGAGGCAACAAATTGATGTTTCACACATCAATATTTCTCTCCCTCTCTTTCTCCCTCCCTGCCCTCTCTCAAAAAAAAAATCAATAAAATATTTTTTTAAAAAAGAAGACGAGATCCAGAATCATGGATACAGAGAGTGCTTTGATAGTTGCCAGATGGGAGGGGGCTGTTGGGGAATGGGTGAAGAGGTGGAGGCATTAAGAAGTACAAACAGGTAATTACAGAATAGGCAGTATAGGAACTAGAGTACAGTATAGGAAATAGAGAAGCCGAAGAACTTATACGCATGACCCATGGACATGAACAATGGTGGGGGGGTTGCCTGAGGGAGTAAGGGGCACTGGGTGGAGGGGGGCAAAGGAGCAAAAATTGGGACAACTGTAATAGAATAATCGATAAAATATAATTTTAAAAAAGTGAATCTCTCTTAGACAGCACAAAATAAATACACTTTCTCTTAAGTGTTTTATTCTTTTTGATGCTATTGCAAATTGAATTGTTTTCTTAATATCCTTTTTGGATTGTTCATTGCAAATGATATTATAATTTACATTTGCATATTGATCTTGTATCCTGCAACTTATCCTTGCTGAACTTACTAATTAGTTGCAGTTTTTTGTTATCATGAAAATACACATGAGCTCTACTCAACAACTTTAAGTGTGTAGTACAGTATTATTAACTATAAGCATACTATTGTACAGTGGATCTCTAGAACCTTTTCATCTTGCATGACTGCAACTCTGTATCCATTGAATAATAACTCGCCCATTTCCTCCTTTCCCCAGACCTTGGCAACCACCATTCTAATTTCTATTTCTATGAATTCACTACTTTAGATATCTTATATAGTGGAATTATACGGTATTTATCCTTTTGTGACTGGTTTACTTTACTTAGCATATTGTCCACAAGGTTCACCCATGTTGTAGCATATAATAGGATCTTTTCATTTTATAGCTGAATAATATTCCATTGTTATGTATATGCCACACTTTATTCTCTCATCCATCAATGAACATTCATGTTGTTTCCATATCTTGGCTATTGTGAAGAATGCTGCAGTGCACATGGATGTACCAATATCTCTTCAAGATCCCAATTTCAATTCTTTTGGGTAAATATCCAGAAGTCAGGTTGCAAAATTATACTTTTAATTTCTCAAGGAACTTCCATACCATTTCCATAGTGGCTGCACCATTTTACGTTCCACCAACAGTGAGCAAATGTTCTAATTTCTTCACATCCTCACCAACACTTTTTGTTTTCTGCTTTTTTAAAAAATCATGACCATTCTAACAGGCATGGGGTAATTCCTCATTGTGGTTTTCATTTGCATTTCCCTGATGATTAGTGATATATTTCTAATTTTGTAATGGATACCTTAAGATTTTCTAAATTAAAGATCATATAATCAGTGAATAGAAGTAGTTGTACTTCTTACTTCCAATCTGGGTGCCTTTTATTTCATTTTATTGCTTAATTTCCCTGGCCAGAATCTCCAGTACTATGTTAAATAGAAGCGACAAGATTAGACTTCCTTGTCTCATTCCTGATCTTGCAATAAATTTTACCATTATGTATGATGTTAGCTGTGGGTTTTTCATAGATACCCTTTATGAGGTAGATGAGGTTCCTTCATATATCTAGTTTGTTGAATGTTTTTATCTTGAAAGGGTGTTAGATTTTTTTCAAAGATTTTTTGCATACATTAAGATTATTACATGTTTTTCCTTTATCCTAGATATGTTGTATTTCATTAATTTATTTTTATTTTTTAATATATTTTATCAATTATGCTATTACAGCTGTCCCATTTTTTTCTCCCCTTTGTTACCTTCCACCCTGTACCACTCTTCCCACCATCATACTTCCACCTTAGTTCATGTGCATGGGTCGTACATATAAGTTTTATGGCTTCTCTATTTCCCATACTTTTCTTAACCTCCCCCTGTCTATTTTGTACCTACAATTTATGCTTTTTATTCCCTGTTCCTTTTCCCCCATTCTCAGACCTCCCTTCATGGCTGATAATGCTCCATATGATCTTTATTTCTGTGAATCTGTTCCTGTTCTAGTTGTTTGCTTAGTTTTTGTTTTTTAGTTTCAGTTGTTGACAGTTGTAAGTTTATTGTCATTTTACTGTTAGTATTTTTCATCTTCTTCTTTTTCTTAGATAAGTGCCTTTAACATTTCATACAACAAGGGTTTGGTGATGATAAACTCCTTTAACTTGACCTTATCTGGGAAACACTTTATCTGCCCTTCCATTCTAAATGATAGCTTTGCTGGATAGAGTAATCTTGGATGTAGGTCCTTGACTTTTATGACTTGGAATACTTCTTTCCAGCCCCTTCTTACTTGCAAGGAAGGTTTCTTTTGACAAATCAGCTGACAGTCTTGTGGGAACTCCTTTGTAGGTAACTGTCTCCTTTTCTCTTGCTGCTTTTAAGATTCCCTCCTTATCTTTCATCTTGGGTAATATAATTATGATGTGTCTTTTTGTGTTCCTCCTCAGGTCCAACTTCTTTGGGACTCTCTGAGCTTCCTGGACTTCCTGGAAGTCTATTTCCTTTGCCATATTGGGGAAGATCTTCATTATTTGTTCAAATAAGTCTTCAATTTCTTGCCCTTCCTCTTCTCCTTCTGGCACCCCTATGATTCAAATGTTGAAAGGTTTAAAGTTGTCCTGGAGGTTCCTAAGCCTCTCCTCATTTTTTTTAAAATTCTTCTTTCTTCATTCTGTTCTGGTTGAATGTTTATTTCTTTCTTCTGCTCCAAACTGTTGATTTGAGTCCCAGTTTCCTTCCCTTGTGGTTTTGGGTGCTCTATACATTCAGAGAAACTTCTCTAGTAACAAAGTATAGAAATGATCCCTGAAATTATAGTCTTAGTTTTTTTTTTCTTGTCATGTCTTTGTCTAATTTTGGTATCAGGGTAATGCTGGCCTAGTAGAAAGAATTGGTAAATGTTCCCTCCTATTTCTTCGAAGAGTTCATAAAGGACTGACATTCATTCTTCTTTAAATATTTGGTAAAATTCATCAGTGAAGCCATCTGGGCCTGGGCTTTTCTTTGTGGAAGGTTTTTGTTATTACACATTCAATCTGTTTACCTCTTCTAGGTCTATTTAAATTTACTATTTCTTCTTGAAATTTGGTAGTTTTTGTCTTTCTAGGGTTTTTTCCCATTCCATCTAAGTTATCTAATTCACTGTCATACAATTGTTCATTGTAGTCCTGTAAATATAACAGAACACAACAGAATACAACAGAAATAATCCTTTTTGTTTCTATAAGGTTGGTAGTAATGTCCCCCTGGTGTCTAATAAGAAATTGGCTTTAATTAATGGAAGCTGAAATAAATCATTTGAACCTAAAATAATTTGGGGGGAGTCAGGGACTACATTACGCTTTTTAAAATATTTTTCTGCCCTGGCTGATGTGGCTAAGTGGATTGAGCACCAGCCTGTAAACCAAAGGGTCACCTGTTCAATTCCTAGTCAGGGCACGTGCCTGGGTTGCAGGTCAGTTCCCCAGTGCGGGTGTGGGGGACAGGTGTGTGAGAGGCAACCACACATTGATGTTTCTCTCCTTCTCATTCTTCCTCACTTCCCCTATGTCCAAAAATAAATGAAATCTTTAAAAAATTTTTCTGACAAGAAAAGCTGTCTGTAAAATAGAACCCAGAAATTAATCAGATTAAACAAAAACTACATGTGGTTTATCCAGGATAGGCAAATCCATAGAGACAAAAATTATATTAGTATTTCCAGGGACTTGGGGTGTGGGGAGGTAATAGAAGTGACTGCTAATGATATGGGTTTATTCTCCCTTGGGGTGATAGAAATGTTCTGGAATTAGATCATGGTGATTGATGCACAATTTTGTGAACATACCAAGGACCAAAACCAGTAAACTATACACTTTTAAGGAGGTAAACTTTAGCCCTGACTGCTGTGGCTCAGTTGATTGGGCATTGCCCCACGAAGTATAAGGTTGCTTATTCCATTCCTAGTCAGGACACATGCCTAAGTTGAGGGCCTGGTCCCGGAGTCAGGGATGGGAGTGTGAGAAGCAACCACACATTGATGTTTCTCTCACTCTCTTTCTCCCTCCTTTCCCATCCCTAAAAATAAATAACATCTTTAAAAAATAAAATAAAATATAAATGTGTTTTTACAAGAAATGTGAAATATATTTTAATAATTATGAGAAATTATTAATCATGACTAGTATAGGAGTTTAATAATACTTCATTAATTTTACTTGTTGTCTCAGATGAACATGATTTACAATGAAATTTATGAGATTCCCCATTCAAAAGTCCTCTTTTGTTTCTTCAAACTGCAAAAAGATTTTAGTTTTTGAGATAGCCAAAATACATTTCTATCATTCTTTTGCAGAAGTTAAAAAAATAAGCTTAAACTAAAACAGGGGTTTCCAACCTCTTGCAGTCTCTGCACCACACTGGAAGAAAATAAGCTGTCTTGGGACACACATTAAATACACCAACACTAATGAAAACTGATGAGCAAAAAAAGAAAAAAAGGTCCATGCATAATTTTCTTGATATCCACCACCACAGATAAGCAAAAAAAGTCCTTACACAATAACCCTAATTATGCAGCGGCCCTTTCAATAAGCTTTTAAAATCATCAAGTAGGTCCCAAGTTTGTGATCACTAATACAGAAAATGTACATATCTAAGTAATAAAATGTCATTGATTTTTTTTACATTTTTTATTATAAAAGTAAAAGAAAAGAGGGCAACATCAAACTAGTGGGATGTTTGACATTGTGTTACAGAACAGGGCCAAGGGGGAATGTACGATACACTATTACCAAAAGGACCCCACTAGGTTCACTATGCACCACCAGAGGAAAGACATCTCTCAGTGCCAGAGATTTGTGAAAAGGAAAGGAAATATTTATTTAAAGGTTATACAGACTTGGAGTAGTGACTTAACATCTTCGTTAAAATACTAAAGTCCTTTAGGATACCCACAGACGCACACAGTGCTTCCTTCTCCCTCTGCCCTAGTCTGGGGTACTGTATCTCAGGAAAAGAAGAAGAACATGGCTTAGGCTCCCAGCACCATCAGCTGTGTTGCCGCCATGATCTCCAGTTAATCCGAAGCCATGGGGCACCTTCTCATGGCCCACTCCTTTCACCCCTTTTCTTCCAGGTAAATTCTCTCCTGCTTCCTAAGCCACGTGGTGAAAGGGAGCACCCCAAAGCTGCGGGGTCCCCACTCTGCCAAAGCCACGTGGTTTTCTTCTCACATGGCTGCCGCTCCTGGGTTTAAATCCCCGCACCAGTCTTCCTCTGCAGCCCCATTTCCGACTCCTTCAATCAGTTCCAGCTTCCAGCACTCCCGTATTCTTCCAGCATTACTGGGCTGCCATCGTGAGTCTGGGCAGTTGTGGCCCCATGGCATGGAGCCAATCTTCTCCAACCTCTCATGTCGGTGCTGTAACCAGGGGGAGCTGCCTCCCAGTTACATCTTGGGTGGAAGTCACTTCCATCCCCCTGGCTCAAAGCAGGGCCACAGCTATTTAACATATCTATGCAACCAGTTAAAGGTTATAGATATGTTAAATGACTATGCCAAAGGTTAGCTGCAAAGCTGTTGCTGTACAACACAGCTCCCAATGTCCCTGTTCCATGTGTCCCATTCCCCAGCTCAGACTTGTTGGGGGGTGGCGAGGACATCCTATATATTTTTCTAATATTTCCTGGACACCTTGAGTTCTGGACCCCATTACAAATCCCTATTTGGGGCCCCCCTCTTGGCTGCATCCTGTTACAATTGTATTTGAGAAACTAGAGCATCGATATCTGATTTGATAGAAGTAGTTGCAATTCTCAGTGAGTTCTCAAGTTGCTCATCAGATATTTTTGGTTCTAATTTCACTCTTAATGTGTTTCACTTTTCAAAATAGTTGCTCCCAAATATAGGTGCTGCCAAACAGCAAGGACATGAATAAGGCGTGATTGTGCACACATGCGTACAAATACCAGAGCATATGTACATTTGTTTTACATGACATTGCAACACATAATCACACACAAAAAAAAAACCTCATAATGTTTTAAATAAATTTACAATTTTGTGTTGGGCCACATTCATAGCCATCCTGGGCTGCATATGGCCCTCAGGCTATGAGTTGGACACCCCTGAACTAAAACAACAAGAGCAGTACTTATGGCAGTTTCCAGACCTAAACACTCTTGGCACTTTGTTAATATTTCACAGCTACTACATTATAATATTTTGTATTGTCCAGCCAACATACCCAATCCTGGTTTTCTCTTGAAAACTCAAGTGAGACTATTTCAAAAACTCAACTGAGAAAACAGAGTGTGTCCCAAGTCTGGCCTCCCCACTGATGCCATGACCACGTGCTGCTAACTCAGGAACTGCCCCTTGGCGTCAGGGCGGAGACTGGACAAGTGGGAGAATGGTGGCGGCCTTGGCATCTGTCTGGCTCTGTGGGGTCTTTCAGAAAACACCCAGATGACACACCTCTTCCTTGGCATTTGAAGCACCTCCTTTACTGTGCAGCCAGAGTAGTAAAGAAAGAATTTCTTTTTGTTTTCATAATTAAGAATTTTAATCTCAAAAGTGATAACTGTTCATTGTCTAGTAAATCTTGAAAGATACATAAAGAAAAAGTTAATCATTTCCCCACTAACCCCCCATTTCATTGCCAGTGGGTAACCAATGTCAACAACTTGATGTGTACTCCTGTACACCTGTAAAGAATATCCTGAATGTGGGCAACTGGCAGACAGCCCAAGAAAGTCCTGGGCAATGTAAGCCTTCAAAAGGGAGATGAGCCTAAAAACAAGAATGAAAAAGGCACAGCCATTGGTCTGCAGTCAGGCCTGAGAAATCTTTTTGGAGTTATGGAAATGGTCTAAAGCCAGATTGTGGTAATGGTTTCACACTGCTTAAATTTACTAAAAGTCATTAAGTTGTGCACATAGTATGTGTGAATATAAATTATACCTCAATAAAGCCATTAAAAAAAAAAAAACAGTCAGGGAGTTAGAAGGGAAGCAGGTGCTGGGGGCAGAGTCTGGCAGTGAGAGGGGCCTCTGCTCTGTGAAAGCTGCCTAGACACCCGCAGCAAGCAGAGTAACGCCCCCTTGAGGAGGTCCGCACCTAATCCCTGGAACCTGTGAATACCTTGCATGGATAAGAGGATTTTGCAGATGTAAATAAGCTTATAGACTTTATATTTTTTTTAAGATTTTATTTATTTTATCTTTAGAGGGGAAGGGAAGAGAGAGGGAGAGAAACATCAATGTGTGGTTGCCTCTCATGTGTCCCCTGCGGGGAACTGTCCTACAACCCAGGCATGCGCCCTGACTGAGAATCAAACCACGATCCTTTGGTTTGCAGGCCAGCGCTCAATCCACTGAGCTACATCTGCCAGGGCAGTTTATAGACTTTAAAACAGGGAAAGCATCCTGTTGTCTTCAGGTAAACCCAACCTAACCACATAAGCCTGTTAGGGCACTTTCTCCAGCTGGAAGCAGGAGAGATGTGGCAGAGGGTGCAGAGGGTGGTGCATCGCTGCTAGCTCTGGGATGCAGGGGTCTTCTGGAGGCACAGGAGTGAGGCCTCTAGGAGCCCAGCGTGGCCCCCAGTTGACAGCAGCAAGGAAATGGGGACCTCAGTTCTACCTAAAGCCAGAAGGTATTAGTTTCTGCCAATGATCTGAACAGCGAATTCTTCACAGTCTCTCTGTCAAAGTCCAGCCAGCTGACACCTTGATGCCTGGTGAATCCCAGAACAGGGAAACCAATTGGGCTGACCTGGATTTCTGAACTACAGAACTATGAGAAAATAAACTTCTGTCGTTTTAGGTCTCTAGGTATGTTGCAACATGTTAGGGCAGCAATAGAAAACTAATACAATACCTAACTATAAATCTGATGCCAGGCCCACTTCAAACCTTTTAATGAAAAAGTCATTAAAACTTTTTATTGCCTAAAACCAGGTAGAACCTAAACTTCTTAATGTAGCATGTATGACTCTCCATGACCCAACCCCTGACTCATTCAATAGCCAGAGGGCTGCACACCCTGCTATCTCTCCCCTCCCTTCCTCTCCCTAGTATGCCTTTCTCAATGCTTTTGGACTAAGGTCAGACACCACCTGTTCCAGAAAGACTTTCCTGTCTGTGTTACATAGCACCCTCTAGATAATTCCATCTCTGTAATGCAATAGTATAATTATAATAATATAGTGTATAATTACAATGATAAAGTATTACAATGAACCACTGATGTGCATGAATTCCCCTCTAAGGCTGCAACTTCCTTGAGCAGGAGCAAGTTTATTCATCTTTGCTTCCCCAGTGGATGCTCAAGGAATACTATTTACATATGCCATTTGGAAGAAAAAGTTTTGGTAACTAATAAATAATCTTATTAATCTACAAACAGATTAGATCCTGAAGGGCTGTTCACATGTCCATTCATTTGTAAGAAAGTAAGTGGGGGTTAGGCTTGAAACAGGACTGTGTTAGTCCTCAAGCCCTAAAACAAGTTCCTCTTATCATCCTTGCAAATAATGTTTTTTTATCATAACACTGCTGCCCTTCCTCCACATCTCAGTATCAGTGAGAACTCCTCATGTCTGCACTTGCCTCCTGGTTACTCATCTGGATGCTGTCTGTGTCAGAAGGGCCTTGAGAATGATACTACCAGAGCCAGGTGACTAAAGTGACTTCACTAAGCTTACTCAGCCTGTAAGTTTTCCTAACTGATATCAAGCTAGTGGACATGGGAGGCATTTGCCAATATGTCATCTTCTTCTCTTGGTGATCAATGTCAATGACACCTTTTTGCAGGTTGCATAATTAGATACTTGTTCTTCTGAAAGGTTTCTATTGGGGAAAAATGCATCTCATGTACACATGACCATTCACCATTTTCTTGTGACTTACTATTATTTATGGGTAATATCACACTTCCTAACTAGTACTTTAAACTCTGATGAGGGATGGTGGGTTAACATGTTTGCAAAACACTTCAAATCAAGCTGAAGAGATAATGCTAATGTAGAATAATGAGAAAGCATTTGCATACAACCACTTAATTCCATCTAGCAGAGGTGGCATATGCTGTTTGCAGGTACAGCTTGATTTTTCCTATAAAGGTTCACAAGTTGAACAAGTAGGAAAAAAATGTGTGTTTTGACTTGAAATTAAAATTGCATTGTAATATTAAAGCACACATATTTACAGACAAATGTTCCAATTGCCCACCATTAGCTTCCACAGATTATTGAGAATGATGATCCGCAAAGCGACAAGCATTTAGTTTTGTATATTTTCTCACTGATCTTCTCCTTTCAATAAACGAGTACCTAGATGAGCACTGTCTCAAATCTATCATGTAAACTAAAGGTGGCTGCAGGTGTTGCTAAATAGTTTCACATTCATGTTCCAGCACTTGCTGAGCCCTTGATAGGACTTTTCTTTCCCCTAATAGCCACTTACGATGCGCAAACCTCTGGCACAGTCTGACACCCTGAACTACTTTGTCACCCAAACTATTACTGGTGGAATCATACGATGTTAGTAACACCAACCAGGAAACAGTACTAATTATCACACCTTATCTATATTTGTAAATGTCTTCATCAACATTCAAATGTGTAAATGTTTTCCTGCAATACTCTGAAGCTGAGAAGCATGGTAAAATACTCTCCTCTAACAGAAAATCCTATCTTCTTGTCCCAGCTTTTGGGGTTTCTGTATGATCTGCCCCTCATATTTCTCTATACACAATCCTTCTAGTTGACCCCTCCATTAATTTTCTCCCACTTTTGGTGTTTCTCATCACTCCTTTCCCCTACCCAATCAAACCCAACCCATATTCCTGAAGTCCCAATTTTTCCATGAAGCTATTCCTTCCTCCTCTGAATTTCTAAACAATTATTAGGAATCAGAAAATTTAATCAGACTTCTGGCCAAGATGGAGGCATAGGTAGACACACTGTGCCTCTTCATAAAATCAAAAGAGGGACAACAAGTAATTTAAAAACAAAAAACAACCAGAATCAACAGAAAAATCGAACTGTATGAAAGTCCAACAACCAAGGAGTTAAAGAAGAAACATTCATCCAGACCAGTAAAAGGGGCGGAGATGGGCAGTCGGGTGGAGAGGACTCATGGCAAGGTGGTGACTGGCAGACCTAGCGAGGTGGTGGATTGCAAAGTGGGCAGTCCCACATTCATGTGCAGATAAACCAGGAGGAACAACTGGGAAGTCAGACAGACCTTGCAACCCAGGGTTCCAGCGACAGGAAATAAAGCATCAAACCTGTGATTGAAAACACCTGTGGGGATTGAGGCACAAGTGGGAGAAACTCCTGACCTCACAGGAGAGTTCGTTGGAGACACCCACAAGGTTCTGGAATATACACAAAACCACCCATCCAGCAATCAGCACCAGAAGGCCCCATTTGATTGTGGGTAGCAGAGGAAGTGACTGAAAGCCAAGCCCAGAGCTGAGCAAGCTGCACTGTTCCCTCTCAGATCCTCCCCCCACATACAGTGCCACAACACAACAAAGTGG